>JADRCD010227486.1:856-24467 GCA_019843815.1 Montemys delectorum
TCTCTCTCTCTCTCTCTCTCTCTCTCTCTCTCTCTCTCTCTCTCTCTCTCTCTCTCCTTCATTCATCCATCTTCTTGTCCCATGTCTCCTTACCATTATTGATATCACCATCCTTCTGCTTTCACTTCCTCTCAGCTTTATCTCTTATCTTCAGCCATGGAGAAGTAGGTATATAAATATTGGGGCAGCATAGCAACGGTTGAATAAGTGAACTGTCTTTCCTAGAATACTATTTCAAATATGGAAGGGCAATCAGTTTGTTCTAGATGAAATATATAAATTTACCAAGAAATTACTTGGATTAATTAAAATACCCATCACCTATTGATCTAGTTCGGCTTTCTGCCAAAGGAAAATCATTGGTCTGATAGAAAATAGTTACCGTTGAAAGAAAGTTACTTCCATATGACACATTTCTCTTAGCATTTTTTACTGCCATCTTAATAATAATAGTACAAAATTTTACTTCTTTTATTTTATGCCATCTAAATGTATGCCCCTGTTTCTAAAAATGCTACCTAAGAAATAGAGTTGATGTCCAGCAAGATGTATCACTCAGTAGAAATGATCTGAGAAGCTCGAAAATTTGAGTTTGATCCCCAGGATTAATATGGTAGGAATAAATACATGACTCCTACACATTTTCCTCTATACCCATGTGCTGTGTAAAACAAGCCACACCCTCAAAAATAGGTTAAAAGGTTATTTCATTTTTTTCCTTTTTAAAATAATTCTTTAATCTTTTTTTTCAGTCCAGACTTTATCCCCCTCCTGGTTCCACATCCCACACCACCTCCCTCTTACTCTTGTCTCCATGATGCTCCCACCCCAACACTACCCCTCCAGACTTCCCCACTCCCTGGGACCACAAGTCTCTCAAGGGTTAGATGAATCTTCTCTGACTGAGTCCAGATCAGAAAATCCTCTGCTGTTTATGTGTTGTGGGCCTTGTATCAGCTGGTGTATGCTTTCTGGTTGGTGGCTCAATGTCTGAGAGATCCCCAGGGGTTCAGATTAGTTGCAACTGCTGGTCTTCCTAAAATAAAAATATTTTAAAGAAATACAGTAACTAAGAATGGTACGTTGTCATAGCTTCCTCAACAACTATAGACAATGTTTAATGTTCTAGAATATGATATTCCTTTATTAATAACACTATTGTAAAATGATTCAGTTCTTTATCTCAATAAAAAGAAGAGTGGAAACTAGTTTTGCTAATCAAATATAAATTCTCACCTAATGCTTTAAAAAATCCCGTATGTTCTGTTTTTTTCCTCTTCTGTTTTACACACTAACAAAAATATTTTTCTTCGTATCATTCATTTGGATCTTTATCTCTTAACTGAGGAGAGAAGAGAGCCCAGATATGGTTTATTATCTCAGGTACAGAACGATTTCTTGAGTAGGACCTGACCTTTTGGCTGCCACTATCTTCTTTAACAAGCTATGGATTTTCCAAATAAAGTATAGCTGGAAATCAATGAACCTAAGAAAATGAAGACAAAGAAAGGCAATACACAGGAAGGGAGAATGCATCCTGGACTGTGTTCAAATGGAAAGGAAAACTAACTCTTAGCATGATGCTTCTGTAAAAGACCTTGGAAAACTATTGTGCTCTAGGATGTCTAGTAAGGAGAGAAGTAGCTAAGTACCGAAGCAAGTTTAGACTTACTACGTATGTCATTACTGCAATGCCCTATTCTCTCTTTAATTCTAAAATTAAAAAGCTTAGAGACTCAGAATATGATTTGATGAGCTGGGTGGTTTTTATTTAAGGAGAAAAAGCCATTCATTGGAAGATAAGAGAATGTGGGGGAATCATCAGGCCTTCCCTTTGTTAAATATGGAGAATTTTTCCTCTATAGAAGAGTCCGTGTGAGTCGGAGAGCTAAATTTTATCTGATCCCTTCACAGTTGAAGGCTCTTTTTCTCCAGCAAACCACACTGAGGATTAATATACAGGTTGTCTGATCTCTGGTCATGTGGCTATTCACACATCATCTTTGGGATAATCCTGAAATCCTGCTGTAACTCACTTTCTTGCTGAATGAAGGAGTGTTCCGAAGCTCACAGTTTGAGCTATGCTTTATCTCTACAAAACTGTTCTGTTTTCCGAAAGAAATCCCATCCTGAAATAAGTTGATCTTACCTATTAGTCATTGTTCTTTTGTAAGCATTAGAACTGACTTGACCTTGTCTTTAAGGACAACAATAGCAATGTAAATATAAAATAAAAGTTTATGTAGCCTAAGGTACTGTAACCCAAACAGCAAAACATAAATGATTAAAAGTCGTAATCTCTTTACTTTCTGACATTTAAAGTAATTCCAGTCAATAATTTCCTTGAGATCAATGTGCTCTGTCCAGATACAGTGTATGGCAATTTGTCCCTTTTATGCTTTGCTATATAACCTTTAACTCACCTCAATTTGGAAAACATCCAACACAGCTAACTAACTAGTGCAATTATCTCATTCAGGTAAACAGGTCAGTCTGTGTAATATATATTATTCACCTTAAAATTCCCATCAAAATACTATGTATGATAATTCAAGAAAGATACATGAATGCACAGTTCTATTTCCACCTTGGGGATTTTAATACTGTATAAATGACAAGCATGAATTACCTAAATCCCTCAGCAGAATCCACCCTGTAAATAGTACACTTGTCGTGCATTATCATTCATGCAATTCTCATCATTGTCTAAATAGGAAAGTTTCCATTCACATCAATCATCTACTTTCATAATTAATTTATGGCATCAGATACATTTTCATGTCCCATCACACTTGTAACTCACAGTCTCTTAGAAGAACTGATGCAAAAACAGGGAACCCAAGTGTGTTTATTCCATTCAATTTTGTATTAAGAGATCAGGGCATTCTACTTTTACTCTTAAATGTTTCCAACATGCGCATCAGAATTCTTTTATAGGTCGACATGAGGAAATAGCCCTTGAGATCAGATACTAAAATCTGATCCATAATAACAGCCCATTGACTCCAAGGCAGCCTCTCAAAATGTTTTATTTGCTCCAAAGTGTTTGCAGACAATTTCTTACTCACATTCTTTTGTATTATTTGTTGTTGTATTCCTTTGACTCTTCATAATGACAATAGCATGTGCTACATGTACAGTACTGTAGGATTGCTAAGGGCTTAGCATGATTTCAGCTCAAGACACATGAACCAGAACAAATATCAATCTTGATTAGTGACCCTAATGATTGTGATAAGAAAACCAACATTGTAATCTAACTCACATACATAGCTATGAGAAGCAAGACTACTTTAGTTCTAGTGTGACTAAACTCTATTCTAAAATTTTAAAGCTAAGAAAACTGGGTGGCCATATCGCTTGAGTTGAACTTAGAAAAACAAATCAATTACTGAAAGCATAGTTCTTGTACCTCAGTGAAATGGTCTAGGGAGGAGTAAACTTATTGTGTAGTTGTGGCGGGAACACTGTGAAAATTGCTGGTACACAGCTTACTTCTAAGGGTGACACTGTAACACTGACATGATGACTGCAAAGAAAGGTCTTGAGATATGATGCAGTGCCTTGCCTTTTCCTGGAAAGAATAAGTTGTGAAGGTGAACTATTTGGAATGTGCTAGACGTAGATCAGTATCTAATCTACCGTAGTGATCATTCACTCAAAGGTCCTGTCTTCATCCCGATTGCACAGGATGGCCAACATGGCACTAACATGGAAGGACTTGTGTATTTTAACAAAAAATGCTGTCCAAAAATTATAACAGAGTGAGATGTTGATAGTGGACATTATATCCAACCAATTGAAAGCTAATAATGTTTCATTTCTATAAGTTCTTAATTGTAGTGAAAGTTTTCTAATGGGTAAATGTCAAATAATTCCTGTTTTATTTAATTTTTACTAATTTACACACTAGAATAATTACTTTTATGTAATATCTCACTAAAGTTTCAAAAAATATGTTATTTTCAATTTTTCATACAAGGTATGTGAAGAAAAGTTAGTAATTCTATTCTCCTACTGAAGTTGCTGAAATTTCCCCTTAATCTTGGTGTACTTAAATTATTACAATCTCCATTCCATATCTACCAAATCATACAACTTAGGAAAAAATGTCAAGGGAGAATGAATTATGTGTTTATTATAAACATTCATCCATGGACACCCTGACATAAACATGCTGAAGATATGAACTCTGGTTTAGAGCAAAACCTTTTGCTTCTCTCTTATGCAGGGCACAGTTTGCAAGATTTGACCTCATCACTTACTTGCTACCATTCTCCTGAAAGTAATTATTAGAAATAAAGAATGAATACATAAACCATTGACTACTTCAAACCACCTTCCTCTCACAAGATACTGTACCAGACGTTACTAATTTTTCTGTTCTTGATTTGCTATCTTTTTCCTTTTATTTCTCAGAGATAGTGCTATTCAAAAGTCCCCAGAATTACTTATGCCAAACAGTCCTACTGACAAGTCACTTGGGAGGAGATTTTCTGTTTTCATATAAATTAATCTAAATGATCTTCCTATGAAACTAAAATGGCAGTCAATATCCAGTGAGTTAACAGATTGAGTAAATAAATGGTATTTCATTTCCCAGAGTAAGTTTGCATTGTTATATTGGGAAACAAAACAAAACATAAACAAAAACAAAGTTCCATTTTTGTTTTATGATGAGAATAATGCTTAAGTGTAGCTAGTAACTCCAGAAAGGGACTTACTTTAGATCTACAGGGGCATACTATTCTAATGTAGTAGGTAGCAGAAGATGTAAATGAAAAGTTGTATCTATGTATCCCAACTTAACAGACATAAGAGAATGAAATAACTATGAACAATCCATCCTTTCTTCTCCTCTGGGTGCAGCATGGAAATATTATTCTGTATTGATTTTTTTCTCTCTCTCAAAATAATCAAACTGTGCAACTGTGAAGTTTCTGGTAGCAGCCACAGCAGCAGGGTCTTCCTGTATGAAGCAATGTAGAAAGACTGCCCTTTGCTTCATCCAGAGAGTTAAATACTTCACCTCAGTTCACAGTGACAGGAGGGCCCCTGCAGCCAGACAGTGCACCTCAAACCCACAACAAGCTTAATAAAGCAAAAGGATCTTTCCTTTTCTGTAGATAGCCAATAGTGGTGGGTGAGAACTCTGCGGCTGCAGCGGTGTCTCGTGGCAAGGCTCTAAAGGAGATGATGTTCTAAGTTGTCCATGGCTCCCAGATAGGACTGTCTGGATCACCAAGACTTCAAATTGTGTGTTTTAATCTGACAATATTTTAATAATTACTCAGTCAAACATAGTCAAAGTATGGAAGGAAAACAGAAAGCTGAGAAAGGGAAGGACCACATGTTGGCAGATGTTAGGGGTTAAGAAAGACGGAAAGGGGAAAAGAGAATCCTGAGACTTTCTTGAACTTTAACAGGTACGAGGTCACCATCTGCATATGTGTGTATTTTACTAATGCAAATTTTGTTCAATGTATGCACTGCAGTAGACTAAGCCTTATAGACAAAGATAGAGATGGTGAAAATAAGTTAATTGGCTTAGGGCATTTAAGTACGCTTAATATACTACTTGGTTTGGTATTAGTTAAATAAGGAGGTAGCCGAAAGTTTGAGTCAGAAGGATTGTGGTGTTTAAAGGGAGGGCCTTAGTGAATCTTGGGCTGTAACTGGACTGTGCTGCAATCCTGAAGGGATACTACTCATGTCCTGTGCCTGCTTTGTGTTAAGAACTGAACAGCATGGACCTTCCTGTGGTACCCTATTGCTTACAGACAAATTTACACTCTGTGTGACTAGATAAGCTACCAATTCTTTTGTATATGTTGAAACATTCTTATGTGTTCATGTTGCCCTGCTAGCAAACAGGACATTGACTGATAAAGAAAAAACATGCTGATTTGAGCATGCTTGCTGTAGCCCCATTGCAGCCTCTGACTATAAGTTGCAAGTAGACAGGACAAATGGGCATGCAACTTCCACAGTATGAGCATTTGCTGTCTCTTTACATCTTCTTCTGTCTTTCTTTCCCTATGTAAAGCTATTCATCAATATTTCTGCTATTAATAAATATTAATCTATAAAATTAATATTAAAATAGAAAGTAATTAAATACATAGTCTGGTAGAAACATGTTAAAATCCATCTGTATTTTCTCTAAGGAAGCAACTACCTTAAGGCTATAACATTAAAATTCTTGACTGTCTGTCTGCAGCCTTTAATTTTCTAACTTTAGTTAATTTTAATTAACTAGTTAGTTGTGAAATCTTACCAGTGACAAATATTCTTAGATGAGCCCTCAGAGTTGGTCCATTTTATATATCAAGACATTAAAATGACAAATTCTATCTCTGTTTCCTCAAATCTAAGCAGATTGGCTAATAGCTAGAAGTATTGTTTATAATGGATGCCAGGAGGATTCCAGAAAAAGTCAACAAAATTCATTCCTTCTTTTAGAATCTATTTCTGTTGGTGATTTAAACTAGATTCTTAAAAATTTCTCAATGTAAAACACCAAGAGATGTTTGGGAAAATATAATAAATATCCTTCTAATGAATAACTGAGTTGGCTAGAAAGTAAGGCTAGTCTCCAGAGGCAGGATTCAGAGAGTGACAGGAATCGGAATGGCAGGCTGATGCTAACGCTTGAGGTACCCTAGGGGAGCTTGTCAATCTCGGTACTCAGGAAGTGTAGGCTTTAATGGCTGTGCCAGAAAAGAAATGACCTTGAGCCTAAACATGTGACGTGTAGGAACAGTGCCTGCTTCAAAAGGGCAACAGCTTAGAAGCACAGTGCCCCGATTGAAAGCGAAACTAGCAAACATCCACCAACAGAGAGGGTAGTGGGAAAGCAAGCTAATTTATCATAGCCTGAATTTCTCTAAGGAAAATAAAAGTATCCCAAGGACTCTATCTTACTGTGCATTTGGGGAGTAAAAATTAAGTCTGGGTGGCTCAATCAAATTTCAGACATTGTGGAGTCGCTATTGACTAATCCCTGGTGTTAGTTACCTCACAATATACCAAAGCGAGCGACCTATAGGTACAAAACAACCTCAGGTAGGGTCAGAAGAATGCTACCTAGATCTTATAGAAATCCAGTTAGAAGAATCACCCGATATACCGCACACATTTAAAAGGTGTGGGTAAATATGGTCTCAGAGTTTTTTCTGTTGCTGTGAAGAGACACCCCAACCACAGTGACTAAAGGAAAACATTTAATTGAAGCTGGCTTACAAATTCAGAGGTTTAGTCCATTATCATCATCCTGGCAAGAAGCATGATGACATGCAGACAGACATGGTATTAGAGAAGTTGTACATCTTCATCTGCAGGTGTCTGTGTTCAACACTGCCCATCGCTTGAGCATAGGAGACCTCAAAACTGGCTCCCACAGTGATATACCTTCCCCAACAAGGCCACACCCACTCCAACAAGGCCATCCCTCCTAATCATATGACTCCCTATGGGCCAAGCATGCAAACACATGGTTCTATGGGGGCAATTTTATTCAAACCACCACAAACAGTAAGTTATGAAAACTTGAAAGAAGAACTAAATATTAAAACTCCAAAGCAGAGCAATATGTAAAATCTTAAATAAGATTATAATGTGACAAAAATGTTAGAAGTACATTGGATAGAATTAATAACATAAAGATGGGACTAGAAGATAGGGCAAGAGAAATCCACAAACCACTGCAGAGAGACAGCATTTGATTTTGTGAGAGCTTAAAGCAAGGTGATGAATTTGAGTTACAGACTGAAAAGCCAAGGAGACATTAGAGGAGAGCTGAAAACATTTTCATAATTGATGAAAGAGATGAATCGTCAGTCTCAGAGAGACATGAAAATATATTTTGCCAAACCTGTAAAGCACCAGACACAGAGATTTCCATGGCCACTAAGGAGAGTAGACAGATGACCTGAAAAACAACAGCCAGCAGTGGCAGGAAATCAGAGGCTCCAGTAATGTATGTAAGTAGAGATAAAAGTATATTCCCATCAGAAGGGAGCTTGAGAAGATCATTCCTTTTTCCTGCCAGCAAACTTCTCTTGGTAGGTAAAAAGAATTATCAAAATTGGATTTTTGTGTTCCTATGGGAGCATATGAGCATGCACCTCAAAGTCATGTGTCCGAATACTGCTCATTTGATGTTCCTTTGCTATGGTGAATTGGGAATGCACCCTGTTGATGGGTACAAAGGAGAAGGATTCCTGCCTTGGAACTATGTTTCTCTTGAATTGCATTTAATATAGAAAGCAAGGGAGCCACAGTGCGTGTACTTTAGATCATCTAGTGCTGTGAGGCAGCTATCTGGGTGTCAGTAAAGCCCATTACTCTTTCGTTCCACATTTTCATGTCATAAGAGTGGAGCACCATTCCTTCAGGCATTTAACTACACGGTGATATACAGCTGCTGCTCTAAGACTGAACTTTAAAAAGGTGTGTATGTGTGTGTGTGTATGTGTGTGTGCGTGTGCGTGTGTATGCTACTGCACATATGCATGTGACTGCTTCTCAGAGGGCCAGGCCTTGTCATTTAAATGTAGTATTTGACATAAGACAGAGCACACTGGAAACTATGTAGACACTTGACCTATCTTCTTAGACAGATATTGTTCTTTCCAGTGAATAAGTAACAAGTCAGCATTGGGAGGGACATTTGCTGCTCTAGGTTTTCCCAAACCTCAGTGTCTTAAAAATACTTAGACAGTTACATATCATTTTATCTTTACCCAAAGTGAAAGAAAAACAAATGCTTTCCAAAACAAATTCAAACCTCATAGAGTCAGAGTTCCCACAACTTCCTCCTGGTCTTAACAGCAGAAATACTTCCCTTCCTCAAGCTGGGAGGAAGGCAAGGGTGTGTGGGTTTGTTTTGTTGTTGTTGGTTGGTTGGTTGGTTGGTTGGTTGGTTGGTTGGTTGGTTGGGTTTTCTTACACTATTTATGGAATTTGAAAAACAGAGTGATTGGGACAGAAGTTACAATGACAGAGCTCCTGTCTATAATTACCTATCTCCTCACTGAACTATACATTTTTTTTCTTTTTTTTTTAATTCATTATGTTTTTCTTAAATCATCTTAAATGCAAAGCAACAAACAAGAGGATAGACGTTCAGGCATAAGCTCAATGCAAGTGGCTGAATAGCAGCTTTCTTTAGTTATGCAATTTGATACATCATCTCTACCTGTTTTCTTGTTTGTGAATGAGTTTTACATCTCTTCAACAGAGTCCCTTTATTGTAATTCCTCTGGCTCATAGGTCACAGCTAAAGCCTGACGTAAGGGACCTTTACATTCTATATCTAGATCTCTACTTGATGCAGTTATATATATCTGTCCTTCTGACATTCTTTATCTTGCCAGACTGAAATGCTTGATTGTCTAGGATAAAATTTCCTCTTAAAATACACAACTATGTATGCATAATGTCTATTTGTTCCCTTTGTCTCTACATTGCTTTCTACCATATTCTTTTCTTCTGTTTACTATGACAGCTTTCTATAAGCCTTATCCTTTCTGTATGAACTTGTAGATTAAGCATTTTTTCTCATATCATATTTAAAGAACTACACAAAATGTCATGATTGACATTTCTGAAGGTTTATCATATATATATATATCATATGTGTCTATCTCTCAACAGGTTTAAAGTTCTATAGGGCAAGAAATTTTTTTATTAGTAAATTTTGAACAAAATAATGTTGCCAATGGTAGATACAGTAAAAAAAAATCAGTATATAATTATGACAGGGTATATTATTTCAACCTTTATTCTTAATCAGGTGTATGATTAAGGTCTCTCTTCACTGTCTTTATTCTTTTCCACTTTTCTTTAACGCCTCTCTGGGAGCAGCTCAAAGATCATACCTTTGAATAAGCATATAGAGAGCCATCCCATTACTTGCCTCCACTCTCATCCCACCCACACACTCAAAAACATAAATTATTCAACTTAACTTTGGCTAGTAGTAAAACCATCTACCATATGGTGAATGTCCTATCAATTTGAGATAATTATGAAGGGAGTTTGGGTAATACTTGTTGTGATTTCTAGGGGAGATAAAACTCAAAGAAAAAAATTAATAGCCTTTAGCTGTATTAATAGAAAGATACACAAAAGATTGTAAGAGCCAGAGGCTGAGGAGTACCCATGTGAGACATGTCTTCTGGACATGACAATATCGTAGCACTTAACTCACAGACACTGTGGTTGCTGGCACAAGACCTACACAAGGTTAAGGCCATCAAATCTGCTACATGGAGTAAGGATAAGCTCATTAGTCCTCACCCTTAGTAGAGGAACTACTGACAGGCATCAGATGGATACTAGAGAAGTAGAGTCAGTTTTCTTTAAGAATGTAGCCTCTGGTAGGTTGACTATGCCTCAGTGAGTGATGCCAAGTCCCTAAGAGCATGTGGGCAGCACAAACCAATTATGGTGGATAATGTATTTCAAAAAAGTTGGGAGGACATGAGAAGTAGATCAGGGAGGAGTCAGGGAAGGGTTTAATTACTTTTCAGATACCTATTTAAGTATTATAGTTTAAGGAGAATAATAAAGAAACTACGATATTAATTGGAGGTACATATATATTTTTTTTTAATGTTTGAGTTTAGAGATAGTTTGTAGGATACATAGAGAGAACTTTAAGGAGAGTCTGTCTCAGTATTCTAAGGTTTTGAGACAAACTTAGCTACACAGAAGAATATTTTCAGTGATTCTAAATCTCTGGCTACTCTGAGGTTAACCCAGATTGCCACTCATGCCCTCAGACTCAAAAACACTCTTGGAACCTTGGGTCAGGAAGTACAAAGCAATGACACCTGCCCAGTGAACTATACCGCCTCATTATCCTCCAAAGCTTAGAGAAGTTATACACTCAATAGAGCTGATGGCCAGAAGAATCAAATCAAATTGTCCTTGAGTGATCATACATATGTATTAACTAGGACTTTTTAAAGGGGCTTTGATAATAGCGAACTACCAGGTTGAATTGGGTATGAATCTGCATGTAAAACGAATTCAGTCTTTTTATCATCATTCATGAGGCACAATTAAACCTAGAGCAGAGGGCAGCCATTTTTGCAGTTAATGACTTGTTATTCATTTAAGTATAATATTTCTTTCATTTAGGGCACATTTTTAATTAACAAATTATCAACCTTTTAAGGGCAGCTGTACACAAAGTGCTATAGATTTAAAAAAAAAACCTGAATAGCCAACTGTTAAGTCTGACTGTTATAAAAGGATTTAAATGCACTAAATAAAGCCTGACACCAGAATGGAGATAGAAAGCATAAAGCAACCTGACAGTCTAAATTCAATGAGAAGTAAGAATCTGAACTTCTTGAGGGAATTGTTTCTCTCAAATGTTTAATTCAACAAAGCATGAGGTATTTGTTCATAAACTTTTGATTTAACTGTTACATAAGGATTGTTATGCTATGCATAAATTGAAAAATAAATGTACACAAATTACATTTCTTGTGGTTAGGGTCATGGAACTCTGGGACCTAGGAGAAATTTCTTGACTTCCAAATAAGAACTCATTCTGCTTTCAGATTAGTGGGTATAACTGTTCATTGCATGGTATTGTTTATAGTACTAAATTAAATTACAGAATTACAGTACCTGGTTAGTAATAAATGATCAGTAAATATATTTCACAGTTTCATACACAATAAATAGTTAATTGTGTTTCTAGGGAGCCTTCAATTTGTGACTTTTCCCCAATGGTGCTGCATTCTGCTACTGTAACAAAATACCTGACAATAAACAATTGAAGGGAGGAAGGAATGTTCATCTAAAAGTCTGAGAAGACATCGTCTATCAGGGAGGTAAAGGCAGATGGCAGGAGAATGGCATGGCTCTTCACATCTCCTCCACAGTCAGGAGGAAACAGAAAGGAATGCTGGTCCTCATGAGGCTTCTTCCTTTTTCCCTTTGCAGCATGCATCCAGCTCTTGGACAGTACTGTCCGAGTTTAGGCTGGGTCTTCCATCTTTATTGAAACCCCTCTAGAAGCTCCAACACCGACAAATCCAGAGGAGTATCTCCTAGGTGATTCTAAATCCAGTCAAGCTGTCAGTAAAGATTAATCATAATAGACTCTAATGAACCTCATGAAGCAGAAAACTTCTGTAATGCAAAGGACACTGTCAATAGGACAGAACAACAACCTACAGATTGAGAGAAGGTCTTTAGCAATCTGACATCCAATAGAGGGCTAATATCTAAAATATATGGAGAACTCAAGAAACAAACCTCCAAAAAACCAAATAACCCAATTAAGAAATGGAGTACAGAGCTACACAGAGAATTCTCAGCAGAGAAATTTCTAGTGGCCTAGAAGCACTTAAAGAAATATTCAACATCCTTAGTAACCAGGGAAATGCAAATTGAAACGACCCTGAGATTTCACCTTAGACTAATCAGAATGGCTAAGATCAAAAACTCAAGCACATGTTGGCAAGGATGTGGAGAAAGAGGACCACTTCTCGATTGCTGGTGGGATTGCAAACTGGTATAACTAGTCCGGACAACAACCCTAGCAGTTTCTCAGAAAATTGGAAATAGTTCTACCTGAAGACCCAGCTATATTGCTTCTAGGCATATACCCAAAGGACGCTCCAATATGCCACAAGGACACATGTTCCATTATGTTAATAATAGCCTTATTTGTGATACCCAGAAGCTGGAAACAACCCAGATTCCTCTCAGTGGAATAATGGATACAGAATATGTGGTTTATTTACACAATAGAATATTATTCCTCTATTAAAAATGAACACATCATGAATTTTGAAGGTAAATATATGAAAGAAGAAAATGTCATACTGCGTGAGTTTACCCAGACCCAAAAAACAAGCATGAGATGTACTCACTGATAAATGGATATTAGCCAAAAAGTACAGAATACCCAGAATACAACCCACAGACTGTAACGAGTTTAACAAGAAGGAAAGCCCAAGTGAACATGCTTCAATTTAGTTTAGAAAAGGAAACAAAATAATCACAGGAGGCACAGGGAGGGAGGGACCTGGATGGGAGAGGGCAAGGGGAGGGGAAAAGGGAGACAGGATCAGGCAACAGGGGAGACAGGAGAGAAGCTCAGAGGGCCAGGACAATGAATAGAAATATGCAGCTGCAGGGGCTATGGGGCAAGAGGAATCTCTAGAAAGTCTTAGAGACCTGTGGTGTGAAAGACTCCCAGGACTCAGTACAAATGGCCTTAGACAAAATGCCTAGTAGTAGGGATACAGAACCTGAAGAGACAACCTCTAGTAGTTAGACAGTGCTCTCAGTGTAGGGAGAGGGGTCACCAACCTACCTTCAATTTTTTTTGACCCAGATTTGTTTCTGTTTAAAGGAAATACAGGGACAAAAGTTTGAAAGAAAGGCCATCCAGTGACCGGCCCAATTTGGGATCTATTCCAAGGGCAGGCAAAAATCCCTGACACCATCACTGATGCTATGTTGTGTTTGCAGACAGGAGCCTAGCACGACTGTCCTCTAAGAGGCTCTAATAGAAGCTGACTGAGACAGATGCAGAAACTTAGAGTCAACCATTGGACTGAGGTCATGGAACCCTATGGAAGAATTAGGAGAAGAACTGAAGGCGCTGAAGGGGATTGGAACCCCATACGAAGAACAGCAGCATCAACAAACCTGGACCTCTCAGAGCCCCCAGAGATTATAGGCTGGTCTGTTGCTCCCAGTACATATGCAGCAGAAGATTGCCTTGTCTGGTCTCAGTAGAAGAGGATGCTCCAGGGAAGGGAGTGGGGGGGGCGGTGAAGTGTGTGCAGTGGGGGATCAGGATTGGTGGTGGTTTGTCGGAGCACCCTTTCAGAGACAAAGGGGAGGAGGTGAAGAACTCTTGATGGGGACAGGGAAGGGGGAAAACATTTGGAATGTAAATAAAACAAAAAAAAAAAGCGGATGTGGCTAGTTGCTAAAGTTTCCATTTTGAAAAAACTACAATTTTCAATAATGAAATAATAGGATGCATTTTATTGGGGGCTATTTCCAATGATTTTTCTGTTTGATGTTGGGAACAGTATATATCAATGTCAAACAGGCTCAAAATATCAAATAATAAGTGCATTTTATAATTAAAATTTCTATGTAAAAGAATATCATATCACTGACATTCAACCAGTTTAGTACTGCATGAAGAAAAGATGAATGAGCTCGTAGGAGAGATGCAAACCCAGAATATTTGCTTATGTATATAGATATATTAAAATCATTATGCAAAACTGACTGATCAATAAACAAATTGCTGACAATGGATAATAACAAAATTATTACCCAGGCTTATCACCTAAAGAAAAGTATATGCTACGTGGACTAATTTATTTTAATGGTGAAAGCAATACAAGAAAAGCTTTAGAGGTAAATATGGTATACTCCTCATGGTAATGCAGAACTTCCTAAGAAAGCTCCTAGGCATGCAATTAGTAATGCTGGAGTCCTTTGTAAGAGAAGGTAGAGTTATAGCAGTGAGTGAAGGGGACCTCAGAAGCTTTGTTAGAGGTAATTTTATATTAACTCTTGTGAAGTAAAATATATTCATATTCTATAATAGATAAAATACAGTTTCAAAAAGGCTCACACTAACATTTCATGGAGGTTTTCCTTTACAAATATGGCTGATAATTGAGTGTGCTTAGCATTTTTTTCTATTTTATTTTTTTATACTCCATGTTCCATTCCTCACCCCCCATCCACCCTCTGACTGCTCCACATCCCACACCTCCTCCCCATCCCCTGTCTCCACGTGGATGCCCCCACCTCCCACCCCACCTGACCTCTAAACTCCCTGGGGCCTCCAGTCTCTTGAGGGTTAGGTGCATCATCACTGAATGCATACAACCCGGAATTTCTCTACTGTATGTGTGTTGGGGGCCTCATATCAGCTGTTTGGTGGTCCAGTGTTTAAGACATCTCAGAGGTCTAGATTAATTGAGACTTCTGGTCCCCCTACAGGATAGCTTTTATTGTTTATTTATTTGGGCCAGTATCTTTACCAGGCTGTATTATCTCATATTCGATTATTATTTCTCTATGCAAGAAGCTAAATACCTTTTTCTCTTTATTTCTTGCTTTGGATTCCACAGACCACTCAAATAGAAAGAAATGTTAATCACTTCTCCCTCCAAGCCTGAATTAGAACAGCTAACCTGCAGGAACTGATCTTTCTTCTAAATAACAAATTAATTCTCTTAGATCTCTTTTCCCAAGGCACACACCCTTACCTTTGCTTTGCACCTTGCTGAACTCTTTGTGGTTTTATGGAACATTATTGAACTTGCAGACCAAATGGAGTTGCTGGAGTAAGGAAGTGGCTAGTTACCTCGGTTCTAAAAGCTCTCAGCCTTGATCTGCTTCTGAACTTATGTTCAGATGCGTGCATTTCATTTTCTTTAATGATGAAAACAGAAAGAAAAAAGGCTTGCTCTAACTCTTCCCCTTTAGCCAATCCAGCACCAGTTTATTTTGCATTGTGTTATCTTGCAGAACAAGCTGTGCCCTTAGTTAAATTCATACTGGAGGGAACTCAGAAATAGTCCCTCTGCTCAGGTGAAGGAAAAAACCTGTAGACAATGCTGTTTGAACTAGCATCTGGGTGCACTGGGTGCATTCTGGGCAAAAGTTCTTCTGGGATGAAAATATGCATTCCCTCAACTTAGAGCCATGAGAACCAGAGCAGGTAGTAGAGGGTGCGCCCTGGAGTCAGGCTACCTGCATTTCAATATCTTCCCTGTCCTCTTCTGCCTACTAGATTATGCACACACCTGAACTGTCATTTTAGTGACTATCAAATTAAGATTAAAAACAACAAAGCAAAAGCAAGTTCTACTTTACAATTTTGTGTGCAGAGTAAATAAAGTGATGAAATATGTTTATCATTTTTGAAGATTTCCTTCTATTTTAGGACTGTTAACTCTTGGCGCAGCTATCTGGGACTATATCTCCTTCATGTAATGACTTATAAAACAGGAATATTTTTGGATTGTGATTCCCACTAAAATATTTTCCATAACAATTAGACAGCCCCTTCAGCCCCAGGTACTTGAAAATGTAACATATTTGGAGGTACTGTCTTTTAAGAGGTAAATAGGCTTATCAGGCTACAAGTGAAGCCCATTCAAATATGAACATGGCAGGAACAATTTATAAAGGAGCAGAGAAAATGCCATTTGAGAACAGAGCAAGACATTTGTCAGCCCCAGAAGACAAATATCTCCCTGTTTCCTGTTTCTACCTTCAGAATTCACTTGAAATTCCAGTCTGCTTTAAAAATAAGCTATTTTCCATTCCCAAACCATCTCAGCCCCAAGCATATTTGCTTCCTTGCCTGAAACCTTGCTATTGTGTTTCACTCCTGCCTCATTCTACTCTTTCAGTGGAAGTCTCACCTTTGCCTTGACTACTCATAATACAGAGAATTCAAGCTTTTACTCCATCAGCCAAAGAATGAACAGTGTCTTCCCAGATGTCACTAGGGCAAAGTCAGGAGATCAGAGGCATATTGAAACTTCTGGGTGACAAGAGTATGTAAATAGTAAGAACTCAACAAGAAATCCAGGTCTCAATATAGAAAAACTCAGATTTGTTGCTGTGATCTCTGACTTCTTCTGCATAAACTATAGCTGAGGCTCCCAGCTTTTCCTATCCAATGCCTCTCCCTGAACATAAACTGTCACAGAAAATTACTATCATATATCTAATTCCATATAACTGTAATGATAACAAAAAGAAATGGATAAAATAAGTGAATTATTGTTGGGAATATATATATAAATGTGTATGTGTATATGCTGTGTATGCTGTATTTGATGTATGTGTATAGGTATATAATACATATGCATGTATATGTACATACGTGTATATGTGTACATGTTTATGTATATGCAACTGGAACTCACTATGTAGAACAGGCTTCAATCTCACAGTAATCATACCCCAGTTTCCTGAGTGCAGGGATTACAAGTGTGATCTTACCACACCTGGATAATTTCTTTAACTCAAAACGTATAAGGATTATCTGGCTTTAGTGGCTCAATATACAGGAGTGTTGGCAAAGATTTTTCAAAACTTGTACATAATAAAAGAGCCTCGCCAACTCTCCATGTCAACAGACATCTTAAGAACCAGAGAGAGAGTAGATTTGGGGAAACCTCTCACATTGCTATAAGATCAAATTTGACGTCATCGTTGAACTATGAAATTAGATATAAGAAGATATTTCTAGGAGCTGAAAAGATGGCTCAGCAGTTTAGAATACTCATTATTCCTGCTGAGAGCCCAGCACCCATGTCAGGAGGCTCACAGCTGCTTGTCATTTAAGTTCCAGAGACTCTGACCCTCTCTTCTACCCTCCACCCCAACCTGCACAAATGCACACACGCAAATAAACAAAATAAATACATTTAAAATGCATTTTTGGACCACCTTCCAACTAACAAGATCGCCTTTAGTTTTATTTTACATGTAAGGCGTTGCATCAATCTAAATCTTCTTAATAAATCTTGGAAGGCTCTTGAAAGGCAAGAAAATGGTAACTAACAGGGTGCAGAATATAGCAAATTAACTATGTGTGGATGTGTGTGACCGAAAGTTACCTTCAGAGGAAAAAAATAAAAGATCGTCCAAGAAAAAATATAACACAGCACACAATGTAATTTCCCTCTATATGCTATTTCCACAGTTATATTAAGGCAAGCACTAAGTATTGATTTAGCCCAAAATGGTGTATATTTTTTTCAGTAGAATAAAGAAAGAGAAATTTTGTAAGTGTGTATGGGTGGAGTACAAGATCTCAATGCTGATATTTTGTAGTAGAAAATCAATAAACAGTAGTTTAAACTGAAAATCGAGGAGTGGCACTATTACAATATATGTTATTTAATAACACAGCCAAAGCAGTAGGAAAATCAGAAGTTAAGAGTAGCTGCTTTTTGAAATGGCACTATTTTGATGATTTCTATTATGTCTTCCTGTAATTCTTGGCTTTTAGCAATACATGTGCACATATATATTTCTTTGATAAGCAATAAATTACACTTGTGGATACTAAACGCAATTGATTTTAGAGGTCTCTTCAGTGTGTTTGAAACTAGGAGATCTATGTGTAAACCATTGTTCACACCAACATTTCTTTCCAACTTGCTTTTGAATCTTTTCCTTTTGCAATTTACTCTTATAGCTTAAAGAATCATAGAAGTCAAATACTTAAATTAAATCTGATCATGCTAACTGACAATAGTAAGTGTATAACCTTCCTCAGTTTACCTGGTTTGATAAAAATAACTAATCGAATGAGAGTATAGAGGACATAGGATGGAAAAGCTGTGGTGATACAGATGGATGGTAAATGTAAAGGAGACAGAAAGGCCAAAGCAGAGCTCAGCTAGAGGAAAGAACTGTAATCTGGATCATGTGTGCTGCTACAACAAAACATCACAGAGATTCTACAGTTCCCAGGTCTGTTAGTCTGAGTTTGAGCAATTGGTGCCTAGTGCTGTTCTCCATGATGCAACATCTCATGGTAGAAGGCAGCTACACAATACACACACACACACACACACACACACACACACACACACACACACACACGAGACAGATAGACAGAGAGACAGAGAAAGAGAGACACACAGAGAGAGACAGAGAGAGAAACAGAGAGAGACAAAGAGACAGACAGAGCAAGAGAGAGAGACAGAGACAGAGACACAGAGAAAGACACATTGACAGAGAGACAGGGAAATAAATAGAAAGGGAGAGGAAAAGAGCACACAGGGCAGCAACTGTCCTTCTATGAAACCCACAACAGGCACTAACAGGTGAACAATGCAGTCCCCGAGACGATTGCTTGATGAACTAGTTTGACTTTAAACACCTACTTTCTCCACTCCAGAACATGAGTTTCCGGGATCATGTTCAAACCGCAGCAAATACATAGAGGAGGTAAAGAGGGCCTTGTTGTGTTTACATTTTAGCATGCCAGTTTTCTAAATCTTTTTCAAAGCTGCATAAAGGAAATCAAGGACTTGAGATTAAAACAAAATTCTATTTTCTCTGAAAATGCTCTTTTCAGTTTACTAAGAGCTGGTTTGATACATTTAGAAGCACAACCCTAGCATTTGCTTCTGGCTACTCCTGCTGCCAAATAGAGCAGTGATTCCTACAGACTGGTATTCGTTACTATAGAACTCAAAAACCATTTTCCCTAAATAATATTCCTCATGTATCTATGAATCATTATGGCAATCGAAGGAGAAAGGTAAACATTATTTGCACCCCTCCTCATGTGACTGTTTCACTATCATTGTTATGGGATTAGCACACATCCTCATTCTAAAACATGGCATGATTGAAATTGTGTGGTGAATGGAACTTCAAAATGATCAGAGTAGTAGAGGCACAGAAGGATGAACAATTCCTGCAAACATCATAAGACTCTTTGAAAATCCTTAGCTATTAGCTAAAGAATGAGATTAGACTCATGTCAAACTTCAAAGCTCCCTCCTAACTACCTATTTTAAATAGCCTTCCCCCCCCCAATCCCCGTCCCTGGAAATAAAAAAATAGTGCGAAATATATTTCTATTCATTTATCCCTTTCTTCTTTAGGGTAAAATAACCTTTGAGTTTATATGAGAGGATAAGTTCTTGTCCTGCCCTTCCTTGCCAATGATTTTTCAAGGTAATAAACCAAAATACATGTAAACAGTCTTCTGATTTGTGATGAGCAGTCAATAAACAGAAAATGCTAATCATACTAATTTCTTCTCATAGCAACGTGATGCATAAATAATCTATTAACATGCAAGGGCCAGCGGGGTTAAGCTGCTAAAACACTGTCATTGATTTCTCCCTTTCCGGCTATGCTCACTTCTTATTCAAGTGGTCCTCTGTAACCCCCCTTTTCCATTATATTGTAAAATTTTCTTCCCTTGAGCATCTCTGTGAAGCTCTGCTCTTAAAACATTAATTAAAGGGAGGTGAAGTGTTTGACTAATCAGCAGAGATGTCTGTAGGGCTCCAATGCTGAGTGACAAATGTCAATATGTGCTTTGGGTTTGTTGGATCAACCAGCCAATATGAAGAAACTGATCCATCATCTTGTCACCAATTCCCAGCGCATCCTAGAAGCCTGCCAATTAAAAAAAGTTGTAATCACAATATATCACTCAGCCACCGTCACAAGAACATGATAAATAGGGACCTTTTTCTCTGAGTATTTGATGTCTATTTTGTAAATTCATTCTATTTTTTAAGTTGGTGCAGAACTCAGATCCAAAGTGAAAAGGGAGAGCACCTCGAGATATATATTCCTCTCTTCTTTTTCCTGAAGCATAAATTAATGTTTTGTCGAGTAGGTGTAAATCCTTGTAGACTTTTGAAAAATGACACAAAGGGTTAGAAGAATTACTTGCCTCATTGGGGACTGGCCCATTTGGTAGGGTTCATTTCTTTACAAAGGAAAGTTGGGAATTTTCTTTGGTTGATATTCAGTAAAATATAGGAAATTATACAACACAAAAATCCTTCAATATCTGCAAGGCTCCCTGACCTGTGGAGCATTCAGCTAACTCCACAGAGGTCCTCCAGGCTTGAGTTAAATATTATTTTATTTTATACACATGTTTGATACCCACTCAAAGCCTGACTTAAGGGTGCTTTTCTGAGTTTCTTTTTCAGATGCGGAAGTGGCTGATGTCTCTATTGAAACCCAATTGCTTTAGCGCTTTGTGTTACAGTGAAGATTTTTGTCTATTTTCTGTTTAAGGTGGTAGAAGGATGTGGGAATTATTTACCCGATCACCTAGTAACTAGCCTATGACTAATAGTAAGATCTGGTAACCTAACAAGCTAGTCCTGAACTCTTTGAGCTCACATCAGCTGACCATTATCTTAGAAGCAAGCCAAGCATCATTCCCCATGTATGGTGTCCTGAGCAAACTGGCCTTTGTCCTCATTTACAACTTCACATTGAACTAACCTCTTCTTGCTGTATTTTTGCCTAAAGGAACACTCTTATTTCTTTCTATCTGGCATGTTCTTTCTTACCTTGGAGACATTGTGCCTGGCCAATTCATCTCTTAGTCTTTATTCTTAAAGCCAACATGTTTATTATGTTATGATTACTTTCTGTTGTAGTTTGTCTTCTACAGGGACAAAAACCGACTTGAGGGAGGAAAGGGCTTATTTCAGCTTACATATTGCATTCTACTGTGGGAGGAAGCTAGGACAGGAACTCACATAGGAACCAAAGTAGAAACCAAGAAGCAATTCTGTTTATGCTCTTGCCCACCGGTTCTCTACCCATAAGTCTTTTATCTATTCATTGTGAATTTCATATCATACACCCTAATCTCACTCATCTTCCTGTCCCTTCAAACCTGCCCTCTACTCTTGAATCTTCCTTTCCTCAAAAGGAAACAAAAAGAAAAAAAAAAGCTTTGGATCTGTAGGACTGGTGCCTTCAAGCCATCTAGCAGTTCATAGATGGAGTAGATGTTGAGGCAAGCCAACTCAAAGCCCTGGATCTTGGCCTAGGGGGTAGCTGGTTAGTCAGCCCACTAGCTCTGACACATCCACACCACAAGGGCCAGGTATCTAGTACTGTCCTGGCTAGTTCACCCAAGTGAGAGGCAGGTCCAGTTCTTTCTCTCTGAAGACGTTGGGGGCAAGCTCACATGTACCCATTCTACCAGGGCCAGCTTTATTGTGCTACCCAAGCAAGAGAGGGTGGCTCTTCTGAGTGCTGCAGCCATTAAAGGGTGGGACCAACTCTGGTCAAACCATCAACATGGCCCCAGGCAGCAGCCCAGAAAAAGGACATCCACATTGCCTTTGGAGGCAAATTTCAGTGTATCGAGCCATCCTTTATCAATTAATAATCAAAAAAGTACCCCCACAAACATTCTCACAGGCCAATCTGCTGGAGGTCTTTATTCATTTGAGTTTCTATCTACCCAAATGACTCTACTGTATGTGAAGTTGTAAATGAAAACTAAGCAACAATCAGATCATGGCCCCAAACACCTAACTGTATGCCACTCACATAGTGACTGCCACTAATATATCACTGGTATCTAAATTCAATCCTTTCTAAACTCTGTGCTCTATAAGAGAATAGAAGTCTCTTTTTATGCAGAGTTGTATCTGAGAGGCAACATTACTTTTCACTTCCTGAACCAGTGAATACATAAACTAAATTTGGATACCACAAACTAGAACATAGTTTATAAACATGACATTGTAGGACTTTTTATAATAAAGCTCTGTATTATAAGTGGTGAAACATTCTAAGGAAGCTAAACTCTTATTTTCTGTTCATCACACAATAGGCCACACAATAAGATTAAAGCAAGAGTGTCTAACTTTTAAGACCCAGGTACCTCAATTTTTTACAGCTCAGCAAACTGGCCTGTCAAGAGCCCAGAAACCCAAGAACATTATTAAATTAGTATGTGCAGACGATTTCTCCTTACAGTCCCAACCCCAATAATTGTTCCCTTTGTAATATCCTTCCCAGCCAAGGGAGAACTGGCAAAATCACTTTAAAAACTCCTTCACACTTGAGAAGCAAAAACTTCCACACTAGCAGACATATGGCTGAGAAGTAAACCCAGAACCTATACCTTATCCAGATGCTGCTATTTATTTCCCAAAGTAGACAACCCAATACAAGATGAATGGATGGGAAAGGCTGATGAGCGAACTGTGGGTCATCATTTTACCTTACTCTGTTGAAGCAGCTTTCTGCTCCCCCACCCTGTGAACACTCAAAGCCCCTGGGTGGTAAACAGGTATCCAGGCTACAAAGAGGAATCACTGCAACAAGGGTTTCTATATCATCATGTAACACAAAGATGCTTAAAAAGAATGCATCCGTAGTGCCATTGTCTGATGAAACGGGTAGAGGTCATTTAGCAAGTCATTTCCCTTTTGTATGAATAAACTCTTGTCATGAAATTAAAATTAAACAGGTAGATAGTCAAGTGGAGAACTGACTTATAGTTACTACCCATCATCTCTCTCTGGTTCACATAAGCCATGGTTTCAGGAGCCTTCAAGCTCCTGAAAGCCAGTTCCACAAATATTGCAAATAGGATCAAAATTACTAGTAAACTGATTCCTCACTAAAATATTCACAGACCAAACAAAGGAAAACAAGCAAATGGGAGTTTGGGATTTTTTTTTAACTTTCCTTCTGAACTACCAGGAATGATCTGTGTGTTGACAGGATGAGCAGGTTCAGAACATGTTACTAAGAGGGCAAATGTGTCAATGTCTTTAAAAGAACTTCTTATAGCTAATCTAAATCTCTAAAAGAGAAGTGCTACCATCCCAACATCTCTGTAATCTGCATGAACAATATTTTCAGACTTTCTGCAAATAGGAAACTGTCTTTAAAAAAAAACCCAGAGCATTGTACAAAGTTTCATAGAAGTAATCTGTGCAGAAGCCTGGCAACTAAACAATCTGTTCTTTGTGAAACAACAACAACAACAACAACAACAACAACAACAACAACAACACAGTACAGTGGTTTTAAGAAGGTATTATAAGCACATTTTAAA
>JADRCD010227487.1:0-18620 GCA_019843815.1 Montemys delectorum
ACAGACTTGGAACATCCTCAAGCTCATTCATTATCTTATACATAGCCTTCTGGGATGAAGACTTTAAGCAAGTATATCTTCCTCAGGTCAGATGGTGAATATATCATGAGAATATAGCCATGGCCCAAACAGCTATGTACTGAAGTAGTGTGTCACTTCTATGGCAAACCAACTAATCTCAAGTTTAAGTTGAAGTTTTATAGATATTCCTCATCCTAAGAGACTTGTCTTCATGTGTGGCTGTGTATGCTCATGTGAGTGCCTGTGAAGGCCAAAGGTGTCAGCTCCCCTAGACAGAGCTGGAGTCACAAGCTGTTGTGAGCTGCCTCATCCGTGTGCTTGGAACTGAGCCCAGGTCCTTAGCTAAAGCAGGATGCATTCTTAACCATGTAGCAATCTCCTCGGCCCCCAAATACTGCCTCAAATAAACCACTTCACTAAACGTTGGCCGGGGACGCACCATGGTTCCATGATTGATTTTTGTTGTGGTCATTTGCTGAATTCGTTTGATTTGAATGGTGTCAGGACAGAAACTACTGTGTCCACTTAGTAAACAATTTGTACATTAGGAGTTGTAATATGCAGATCTGAAATTGTTTTGTTTTTTGTTTTTTTTTGTTTTTGTTTTTGTTTTTTTAATGAAAGACTGTGCTCTCACTCTTGCTCTTGCAGGGCACCTAAAACTTACAAGAACCAATCACTCCACCACAACCTGGCTTTGTTATATCATCATGTTCATCCAGCCTGGGAAGCTGCCTTAGAGAAGAAACCAGTAGGCTTGTCCTAGGCTTTTACTCATTATCCTTCATGTCCTCTTTAAAAAGTTCTCAGGTGGTAGCTGTACACAGTGGAATGTTAATCAGCCTTAAAGAGAATGAGCAGCGCTATTTGCTAGAAAAATGAAGCAACCAGAGGTCATCATGTTAAGTGAAGTGTATTGTAGTTTTTTATTTAAGCCAAGTGTACGCTTTATAGAGTAGTATGGTGAAGTGGAAGGGGTACCTTAGTGGGCCCATGCTGAGGTGTCCCTCCACACCAAGGTACCAGCCATATGATGGGTATAGAATAGAATACAATTTACTTGGGGGCATGGGAAGGGGAGTTGAGAAGGGAGTAGAGGCAGAGACAGAGAGGGGGCAGAGAAGGACAGAGGGGGAGAGAGGAAGAGAGAAAGAAGAGGAGAGGCTGGCCAGGAACACTTGGAGGGAGGAGGAAAGGGAGAGAGGGAGAGAAAATGGACAGAAGAGTGAGGGGGACAAAACAGTGTCTTCTTTTTATTGAATATTTTATTCAACATCTGGAAGAGTCCAGATCATGGGAGAAAATAGTAGACTAAACTTGGCCAGTAGACTGAACTGGGTGGTGAGGTTGAACAGGGGTGGGGGTGGATCAAGAGAGGAGTACAATGAGAGAGGTCCAAGAGGATGGAGAGGGAGCCAAGAACCAAGAGGAGAGGACCAAGAAAGTGCGTGGTTGAGATGGTAGGGTTATGTAGGAGTCAGAAGCTGGGCTAAGGGAAGTCCATGAGCTGGGGAAGTTTAGGGTTGGGAGCTAAGAGAAGCTAAGAGCTGAGAGAAGCCAAGGTACCACAGTGGCCCTTGGCCTGGCTGTAGCAGGTACTTGCTTACAGAGAAAGCCTGGAAGCTAGTTTGTGCTTTGATATGCTAAAGAGCACCCTAGGTTTCTTTTGGACCTGACAAAGGGAGGATTTGAGAGGGAACCCTCTTGGAGAAGGTGGGGTGGAGGAAGAAGTGGGATAATAGGGAAAGAAAATCCAGACAAGACAAAGGTTTTCTCAGGAGCAGACTGTAACAGGAAGGCAGAAGTCTTTTGAGGGGAGGAAGAAGTTCAGTAAAAGGGGGGGGGGGGGGGGAGGGCAAGGAGGGGGTGGAAATAACTGCAAGGTGCAACTAGGAATCTGTCTACAGACAGATGCAGATATAGATACATGAAAACCTCTTAGTGAAAACCCTTATTTAGTATGATTAAAAAAAAAGTGTGACCATCAAAGGATGCTAGGTGACATTTGAACTTTGCTATTCCTTACTTTGAAATGTCCACTATTGGTCACTCCATTCACCATGTTTGCCTCCTAAAGGCAAGATTTGAGGTGATGAATGTATTCATCACTAACATGACTGACATGGTTCAATCGCTCCACACTTGATTCATAAATCATAACTCCGTTTTATATCTCATAACTGTATTTAATTATTTGTTTCAACTCACAATTAAAAATCAAATATTTAAAAAAGACAGCCAGACTCAGCTCTCGCCCCTCTTTCGGAGCAGGGAACAGTCAGGAGTTTCCGGCGATTTGTTCCGTTTTGTCCTGAGATCTTGAACTGCGGAGCTCTTGGCCTCGTTCTCAGGGGAGTGTTGAAGGATCCTTCTATGAAAAACTTTCACCCTCAGGAAACTGCGGGACCCAAATTAAGGTATGTGATTTTCAGCTTTTCCTGGATTGACTTCATGTCTTTGCTTGTCTCCCTTCTTACATTTGTGTATCATTTTTTTTCTGTCCTTTAGACTCAGAAGCCACTCTAACCTTCTTGAAACAAGGTGAACACAAAACTAGAAACAAGGCAGAAGAGCCCACCTCAATCCCCCCATAGCCCTATCATGAGTGTCTTTGTCCCATTACACAGACAAGCCAATACGTGTTAGAACCCCTCTTCCAACAGAAAGCCGTCTGTAGAATTCCCAGGCAGGATGCTGCTTCTGCGAGGTTCCAAGGGTCTTAGTTCCGAAGGGCTGGCACACTCTTTTGCTGTTACCAACTCTACGCCTGACCTACGTCCAGGCCAGGATAATAAACAAGGCTTGCTTATTTATTTATTTATTTATTTATTTATTTATTTGCCCCAGCTGTGAGGGTTCTATAGCCAGTGTTAATGAACTACCCTCACTTGCCCAAGGGCAGGGCCATGCCTCTCTCTAGGCATCCCAGGGCTCCTGAGCTCTCAGCACTTCATTTCATAGGCTCCTCTCTGACCCATCTTTGTACTACACCTTGGTATGTTTGCTGAATCCCTGCTCAAACGTCATGCGAAGCTCCCCAGTCTCTGGCAGGTGGGGAGCTGAACATGAATCTGCCTGTGTATCCAGAGAAGACTGGAAGACAACTAGAATATTCCTCCCAGGCTTACACAAATTCAGGCCTCCTTGGTCTACAGAGGGAGCATAGAGAGAGCTCGAGGGACAGCTCAGCCTTATTCCCTGAAGAAGGGTCCTCTGCCTCTTGGCTAGCATTCTCACACCAAGCTTGACTTTGCACCGTCTCCTTGACACTCTCTGAAACTATTTCCACACAGGTCTTCAATGGTACTAGGCTTATTGCTCTCCTGGACTTCATGGTGGTAAATGGCCTGGGCAGCCTTTGCTCCCCACTCTTCCCTGTGTGCATTCTGGCCCCTCAGCTTCTCCTCCTCTTTCTCCTGGCCTCCCCTCTCAAACACAAGACTAGATAACACTTGCAGTATGATTTATCACTCACCACCCCCAACACACACCTCCTCCAGGCCTGAGACTCTTGGGGACTTTGAAAGGAAACAGGCACCATGTGCTTCCAATGAGCTCCATTCAGCTCATCATGGTGTTCCGTTGGAGCCGGGGGACGAGGGGGACACCCTGGAACCGGTTCACGGCTCTGTTTAAAGATGTTTTTCTTAGAAGCAGGAAGTTACATCCTGCCAAGAAGAAATGAAAATAAAGCCCCTGAGGGGTCACTCGGGGTTCACTGGGAGCCAGTCTGAACTGTTGCAGTACTGAGGCCTCTGCAAGGGAGCGAGCTTGCAGGGGCTGATGTCTGGGACTTCCCGGGGGCAGGCAAGGCTGGCCTCAGCAGGTGTCATCGTGGGTAAAAAGAAGAGCTACATCCTCGCTTGCCCCTGTGGTACCAAGGACAACAAGCCACTATAGCTGCTCTTTCTCTGCTGTTCAGGTGACTGCTTCACCTTGTCCCTAAACCTCTGATGCACCAGTTGCACATGGAAATTGCCAGATGTGTGGGGAGCAGATGGAAGTGCAGAAAAGACCAGGCAAATCTTCAGTCTGAACCTGGATCCCTGGAATGGTGGCCATGGATCCTTCAGTACATTAGACGGCCTCTTGCCATTCAACTGACCCAGGCTTCCCAGGTCAGGTTCAGTCAAGACTGTTGTTCAAAGCCATCCACCAGTGAGCAGACCAGAACTAAGAAGCTAGGAGGGTGTGAGGAGAAGCAGAGGTCTCTTGGGAGTAAAATGCTCACCCACATTGTGAGGCTGCCCCAGGGCCCCTAAAATGGGTTGCAAAGGCCTGGGAACAGGGGTACAGTAACTAATAATAAATACAAGAAGGGCAAAATGCAATTGGTTCCTTACCTCCAAGAAGTCTCAGCAGACAGGGCACAATTCATTTTGACCATTTTCCCACTCATTCAACAAATACTGAGAGCTGTCCAAGTGCTCAGTGAACAAGGGAAGAGTGGGGAGGGCTAGACTTTTTGGTGTAAAGCCAAAGCTGGTTTAGTCATTTACTGACTTTATGATCTCTGAGAGATGCTTGAAGTCTCAATGTTATCAACTATGGAACCAGCACAACCATCCCTCCTGGACCAAGAGTCCAGGCAAGTGTGGTTGCTCCTTCACCTGGACTCAGCTGCCTTTTGCACAGATGAACTCCTTAGACATGGTGACCCACCCACGGGCAGAGTGTGCTGGCTGATGGCTTGTGTCTCTGAACTCATGCCGTCCACGACTGTATTTTATCCCCATATCTATTTTCAGATGCTAACAGGTTCCCCTGCCTCCTTGAGAGCCACATAGGAAGCAAAGGTGGGCATGGTCAGAGTCAGCCATATCAGTCAAGGATGGGCAGCATGGAGGAGCAGGGAGACAGTCAGAGACTGGTAGCTATGGCAACCTCATTTGAAAGGTTGTGGGACACTGAGAGGAGACTTGAGGCTCCAAAGACTGCTCAGGCTCCCTTAGTGCCAGGGTGTGGTTTCTACTACAGAGAGACCACACTGCTCAGTCATCCTTGGAAGCACTGTGAAGCCCAGAGCAGCCTCACCCGAGAATCCAGAACTGGGCACAGGGTGGGAGTCACTGAGCTGTCCTTTCCAGCTTGGCTGTAGGGAAGGGTTCTTTGCAGTCAAAAGCAGATGAACTGTGACCACCTCACAGGTCATGGATTTCCCAGCACAGATGGTTTTGTGGAGAGCCCTCCAAGGTGCATAATATAGGCATGTTTTATCACACAGTGAGCCAGAAATCACAGAGGACTGGATTGTGTCCCAAAACACAGTTCATGCATGACTGGCGGAGTTTACGAAGTACATGGAACAGTTTTTGAAGTCGTATGTTTTATCTTAACTAAATTTGATGCATGCTGTTTCTTCATACAAAGGGATACCCACTTCTTACTTAGGAACAACATAGTTTTATTTTAAATAAATACACCCAATGTGATACTATGTGTGTAAAAACTAAGATTGTTAGGTATGATCACAACAGTATGTCTGCAGGACTTGCTGAAAATTGTAACTAAAATGGTGACTAAAAAGTTCATCCAAAGAATGCAGAGACACTTCATAGGTCAGAAGATTCGCCATAAGTAAATATACCAGTTATCCAAATTTACATGCAGATTTAATACAATTCTATGAAAACTCCAGCAAAAGATTACTCTTTCTCCTCTCCTCTCCTTCTCTTCTCTTCTCCCCCTTTCCTTCTTCTTATATTTTAAACACACACACACACACACACACACACACACACACACACACACAGAGAGAGAGAGAGAGACAGACAGACAGAGAGAGAGAGACAGAGAGAGTCAGAGAGACAGAAACAGAGAGAGACAGAAAGAATAATGTAATACTGTGTAGAAACAGTCAGGCTATCTTATTTTAAGAGCTATTACTACCAGAGTAATCAGGTTTATGTGGCATCAGTTGGAGGACAGGCAGTAGACTAGACACTAGACACTAGAGAGATGACCTAAGAAATAGATCCAAGCAAATGTGCCCATTTGATCTTTTGGCTATTTGCCGAAAGCAATTCAGAAAAGCAGAGACCCCCCCCCCCAAAAGAAAGGGCTAGAGCATATGGTGAGAACAGTTGGCTTGACCTTACGAGCGAGCAGTTAGCTGAACGACTGCCTCTCTCCTGGGCTCCTGAGCTCACACAGCTCTCCTCCGTAATGAGTATTTCCTACTACTCAGTATTTGCCATCTTGTTCTTGACCTAGGTTGCCAATCTCAGCTTATCACTCTCCTGGGTGGATAAGGGTGTTCCTCCCTTCATGTGGATCTCTGTTCTCTCCACAATCTGCCCCATGAGGATACGTTCTACATTGTACCGTCTGCCTCATCTTCTCTCATTGCACGTCACAGCCTTTGAAGAGATCTGATGGCCTGGGATACCACAATGATGGATGTAACATGGTTTCTGTAAAAGTGTACACTGTTTTTGAAAACATCACTCCTACCTGTCTAGTCACTGAGGAACTATGTCCCTGTCCCTCAGTAAGCATTTGATGACTACAGAAATAGATGTAATAGAGCCTTAAGAACATAACCAACCCTTTCATCTGCCCTCTACCCCATGCTCCTACCTTTAGTAAAGGTACTGTAGGTGCCAGGCTCGATGGCTATGATTCCCAGCTGTAATATAACTGCTGACTCCAGCCGAAGCTTCTCCTCAGGTAGAACCTGTTGATCCTGGCCCTGAGTTTAATCTGTGGGAAGGTGTTTTCAGCTGGCCCACGGCAATGGTTCCACATTAAGGAATAGACCTTACATTCCATGAACTAGTCCAGTTTTTGCCTGACCTCTCACTTATTAAAAAGTCCTAGCCCAGAACAAAATGAGGGCCAGAACAAATAGGATCAGTGTAAGAAGTTTGTATAATATTTGAGCCACTCAAGTGGCCCAGCATATCAGTATCCCTACTATAAATCTCTCAGCACCTTGACATAAGCTAACTCCATAGTAAAAAGGTGATATTATAGTGTCTCCCTTTCCAACACCCTAGATGTTTTTGTGCTCCTGGCTTCAAGCAAGACAAGCACCCCAGTGAGAGATACTGTGCAGGCAGGGGTGGGGGGAGCACCCCTTGATACAGTGCAGGAAGGGGTGTGGGGAGCACCCCTTGACATAATGCAGGCAGGAGTGTAAGGAGCACCACTTGACACTGTGCAGGCAGGGGTGTGGGGAGCACCCCTTGACATAATGCAGGCAGGGGTGTGAGGAGCACTCCTTGATACAGTGCAGGGAAGGGTGTGGGGAGCACCACTTGACACTGTGCAGGCAGCAGTGTAAGGTCTCCTGGGAGCTCACTTGATTGCTGGCATGTGTGATGGCAGAGGCCTACTGCCGTTTCTACAGCTCATTTGAAGGAGATGAAGATCAGGTTTTACCAAAGTCCTGTTGACAGTGACTTAAGAAACTGGGAGGAAGGATCTAGAATGCTCTCTGGTTCTGTTAGCATTCTCCCCCAAGGGTACCAAAATGAGATCTTAAAACAAACAGAGCCTCATTACAACTCAGACCTCTGCCAGAGAGCATCTTGCTCGCCAGCAGAGGCCCCAGGGAGTGTTCAACTGATCTTAGTTAAATGGCTCTGAAAGTGGGAAGCAAAGAAGCTTGCCAGCACCAGGACAGCACCCTAGACCTAAACCAATCAAGATGAACCAAACTGTCTCCTTGGGGGCACTTTACCATCTCAGTCTCTCTTGGGAAGGTGAGCTTTCTGCACAGGCAGCAGATACTTGGCTATTGTAAAGTGTTTTGTTAATATCAGGGGTCAGCAGAGAAGTCAGGGTGATAGAAAACAGATAAAGGCAGGAGGTAGTGTTTGGGTTCCTCCTAGGGGGGGGGCATTCCAGTCTGGGCAGAGAGGCAGCCAGCCTGGGGGTAGGGAGTGGTCTCTATGTCTCCACCAGAAGCTCCAGACTAGCTGAGTCCATGGGAAATGTTCCTGCCTGTGGAGGAACACACAGAGTGCAGGACAGCGAGTTCTCATGCTGAGGTGACCATATAAACACCCAGACACCCCCACTACAGGTGTCACACATTGGCCAGCGGGTGATCATCAATTTCTCGCTGGAACATCTGTCCTTAGCCCCAGCCCTAGATGGCCAATCTGCTTTCAGAGAAGTAAAAAGAAGATATGTATGTCTGAAACCTAACTACGTCAGTTTCCCTTGCTGAACTTGACATCTTAAAAAACTGCCCAGAGCCTCTTCCTCCAGTAAGTCCATCTTCCCAGGCTCCCAGGCTTCTCTACATTGGATATATCTAGGCAGAGTTGACTAATATACTCTCTGCACAGCAAGGCATTTCTTGCAGGTAGAGTATTCTGGTCCTTAGTCACTCCTGGCTAACTCAACTTTTGGTACAAACTCGGTGCTAAACGAACATGTTAGATCCACAAATAAATGTTGTCTTGATATCAACTTAGCAGGAACAGTTCACAAGATTGGTACATAAGCTTAGATCTTCTTAAATATCCCTTCTGATACTTGAAGTTTACACTAGAATCCGACTACTACTTACTTCCCAAGGAGCATTATTTCTCCTAGGATTGACTACCAGCCCCCAAATCCATGGCAACTGCTTCAACCCACCAGGGCAATCAGATTGTCTTTAGTGCCCACCTCCAATGCTGCCACTCTCCTCTGAAAGTCCCTGTGCTATGTAAAAACTTTTCTGGAACCCTTGTCCAGATTCAGGAATTTTAAGTCCAGTGGCTACACTGGATCATGAACTGAGGTAGGAGGCAGTTCTTTGACTCTTCTGGTGTTGCCTGGCACTGATGGATTCTGTTAAGTAGACATAGACTCACAGGGCTGAATGGTTCATTTGCATAGCCAATTCAGCTAGTCTACATGTATGCACACAGAGACCCACCCTTATTTTCATGATGCCAGGGCATGCCCTAGGGACGAAGGGGAGGGATTCCAGTTTCAGCCTCTTGTCTCATCCCATCTAGAATCTGTTTGGATTTGGGCTGATCAGCTGAACTCTCTCCTTCACTACAGATTCATTTCAAAAGCATCTGTGTCCTTCCTTGCCGTCTCTATCCAATAAAGAAGCCATAATGCCAATGTTGCATGTCTTAAAGAGTTGGTCCTTAAGGTAGTGGAACCTTAGGGGACAGGGCCTTGTGGGAGGTGCTTAGGTCACTGAGAGAACACCTAAATCCTAGCTTATTCCTTCTCTGTTGCTCCCTTATCCTGGGGGTTATAACCCTTGTTACTTGACTAACCCTCCTACCTCAGTGTGTCATGTCACAAGTACAAAGGAACAGCACCATTGATCAGGAACTAGAAGCTCTGAAGCTGTGATGCCAAGGTAAACATTTTGTCTTCATACATTTCAGGTCATTTGTAATGGTGACAGGAAGCTGACTAGTGGAAGGGACACCCTCAATCCAATCCCTGGCCTCAGGCCTCTAGAACGGAGGTCTTGAGGTCTTGATTCCTCCCTAGGAATATTAGGGAAAAGAACAGTCATAATGCAAAACAGTGAACTTACACGGCTGTGTTTTGAATGAGGTAGGCCATATAGGCTCAAGTGTTTGAAGGCTTCTTCGTCCCCACTTGGGGGAACTGTTTGGGAAGGATTAAGAGGTGTGACTTTGTTGGAAGAGATGTTTAACTGGGGGTGGGCTTTAAGGTTTCAAAAAGTCCATGCCGTTCCCAATTAGCTTGCAAGTGCCTCCCCCTGACCCCCGCCTCCTGATTACAGGTCTCAGTTACTGTTCTAATACCATGCCCACTTGCCTGCTGCTGTGCTCCTTCCCTTGATGGTTATGGACTCACTCCCTAAAACTGAAAACTGAAAATCCCTCACTAAATTCGGTCTTCTGATTATGATGTTTTAACCACAGCAGTGGAAATATAACTAAGACATCATGCTGAGAGTAATGGCAGTCACCCTCAGGTCCATAGGATCCACGTCTGTGCATTTAACAGACCACAGATCATGGGACTGGAAATGTGCCTTGGTCTATGGTAATCATATCTGTGTTGAGTAAACATTGACGGGCTATTTTTCTTTAGTGCACCCCAAATCACACTGCATGGCAACTCTTTTCATGGTACATGCATTATTGGTTATTGAATGCTCTAAGTAATCTAGAGATGATTTAAAGTATATAAGAGAAGGTACTTGGTCCGTGTGTCACCACTCCACCAGTTCACGTCCGTGATTGCAGCGTCTATGATTGTGGTATATGTGAGCATCCTGGAACCAGCCTTACATGGATACTGCAAGTCTACTGTCTTTGCTAACTTCTAATTACCAGAAAAAAAATTTGGGCTGTTTGTTTTGTTGTTATTTGTTCCAGAACAGGGTTGTCTTTGAGGCAATGTGATGTCTTCTCTGCTTCATCTTAATCAAATAATTTCAAGTTCAGTCTCAGGGAGCAAGGAGGGTGTTTAGAGGCTGCAGGCATGTATTCCAGCAGCGGGTATGCTCAACTGCAGAAGATGACAGTTTATTCTAACCGAAAGTGCTCATGGCGAAGTATCAAGTACATGAATCTCCATCTGCCATGCTGTTTATGTTCAGTTCCAGCTCCAGCCCCAATGGACTGTATTTGAAGCTAGGGCCTTTAAATGGGTAAATCATAGTTCAGGTCAAAAGCAGATTATAATCCAATATAAATGTGGTACTGCTACAAGACAATGAAGAAACAGCCGTGCACAGAAGCAAGGCCATATAAGGCTACGTGGAGAAGCAGCTGTGGTGAAGGCACCCCACTGGTACCTAACCTCAGACTTGCAGTTTCCCCAAATACATTGCTGTTGTGGGAGTCTCCCAAACTCTAGTATTCTATTATAGCAATCTGATCAGGTTAAGGCAGGCATACACCCAGGGAACGAACAAGAAGGATGTTGCAGAGAATATATGTGAAGATCTGGTATGGGTGGCATTTCAGGTGTTTGTAGATTTTTTTTCCTTTATGTGCCCAGAGGAGGGGTAATGATGTTAAAATTCAGCAAGCAAACCAAGTCTGACTCAAGAGATGTCTGACTCTTGAATATCAGAGAGATTTGAGAAACTCATAGGGTGGTTACAAACAGTCATTTTCAGGGTACAGTTAAATTTTGATGAAGCTAAAGTTATATTCCAAAACAAAAATGAACATTTCTGTGGACCAGAAATAGGATATGAACCCATATAACAGAGACTGCTGTTGTAGAAACGGATGCTGGCCCCACCAAGCCAATGGCCCAGAAAATAGGTTCAAACTCCATCCACTATCAGGAGGGGTTGTGAGTCAGACTCCCTGAAGGAAGCACATAGGGAGGGTGGGCTCTTGGGCACAGTGACTAGAGATCTGTTTGGAAAGAATGTTTGTAGTTGTAGATAGTGAGAAACCTGTCCAGGGGTGGAGGGAAGAACAGAAGTAGCTAGTCATCTGGCATTTAAGGCAAGCTGGGTCCTGGCCTGGGAACATGATGATATCCATGTAGCCAGGAACCCTGGACCACAAACACCAGGGGATGGGAAAGTAACACAACTGTCAGGCAGCAATGAAAGGAGGGAGCAGAAAGAACAGTTCAAAGAAAACTGTTGATAGACACAATCAAATCATGAAGGGAAAATCATGCCCTAGAGTTACAAAAGGCAATATCTCAGATGGCAAAACAAAGGTGTTTGGAAAGATCCAGAGACTGTTAAAATCAGTTTCTTGCTTGGAATGAGGTCAGAGATACTGAATATTACTAGACATTGCTCAAAGGAAGAGAGTGCAGTTTTAAGAAGTAAAAATGACAAAAGACATTCACTTCTTTAGAATTGCTAACTTCCAAGTCAGTTAAATGGGGAAAAAGGAAGAATCGATATTGTTAATCCAACAGGATGTGGGAAATGAGGGAGAGGGTGCAAGTAAGAACGGAAGACAAGGAGGAGGAGGCATTAAATAGTGAAATGAGTAAAAAAATAAAAACAAAAGAAAGAAAAAAAGTAGTAACTAATGTGAAGACTGGAAACTATATTTAGTAGAAATAAAAATCTAATGGGATCACTAAAATTAATGCTATCTACAAAAGTCTCACTGTATTTAAAATCTAAAACCAATAAAAGTACATGTGCAGAGGCAGGAAGGGATCAAAACAGAAAAATCATCCAAATTCTGACTTTTTCACAGCTTAAGACACTAACTTGCACAAACCTAGCAACAGATGTTATTGAAAGTATATTTAGAAAAGCACACACATGTATATGTATATTCACATGTGCAATGGGTTACAAATGGATTGCAAACTTAATGGCCATCATGTGGGCTTTAAGGCTACTTTCCCCCGTGCCTTGATGTGTGACAACCTGGGAACACTGTTATTCCAGTCATTACTTATTCAGTAGTTTGGTTTTTCCTTTTAACATTTCAATAGCTGTCCTGAGGTAATCTTTGCTCTCCTCCATGATCTCTTGGGTTTTTTGTTTGTTTGTTAGTTTGTTTTGTTTTTTTGTTTGTTTGTTTTGTTTTTTTGAGACAGGGTTTCTTTGTTTCCCTAGCTGTCCTGGACTCACTCTGTAGACCAGGCTGGTTTCGAACTCAGAAATCTGCCTGCCTCTGCCTGCCTCTGCCTCCCAAGTGCTGGGATTAAAGGTGTGCACCATCACTGCCCGGATCTCTTAAGAAACAGAAAAACCAGACCTTGCATGTTCTGTTCAGGCTAGGCATGTCATGGGGGCAGTTGGCATGTAAGTATGTCGGTGCCTAGCTGCAATGTTTCTGGGAGGATTGTGAAGGAAGGTGGTGACTCCGTGTGGCAGCCAGGGTAAGCCTCCCTGGAGAGGAAGCCTTCCTGCCAGATCTTTAAGATTCATGTTGGAGTCCAAGCATCTGTCACCACAAAGACATGCTTAGGGGCTAGCCAATGGATATCTGGCTCTAGTTGATGTAGACCACAGCTGGCAGACGGACTGTCATACAAAGGCACAAATACATGGACATTGTAGTGTGGTGGGTGGATTACAATCATTAATTAAATGGCGAGAGTTGTTTTGTTCCCAGTTTTCATGGGCATGGAAACAGCTGGAGAAGCATGCCGCTGATCAAAGGTTCTGTAACTAATTAAGAGTAAGTGATCAGACTCCAGGTCTCTAGCCCCTAAGCCCTAGCTCGGTTTGCCTCTCTCCTTATATCTCTTCATGTCTGTCCCATTTTTATTCAAATAAATGATGACCAAGAATTATAGTTTCCTGTTGATGGAGAATTTGGGGCATGTACCCGGGTGTGCAAGTTTGTGGCGAATTAGTGTGGTTTTGTCTGCTCTGTGAGCCTGATATCCATTAGCCAATCTCTAAAGCAAGCCTCTGCGGGTGACAGATGTTTGGATTCAGTTATGATGAAGGAAAAGCAAGCTTTGTCTTCCAAGGAAAGAAAGCATTGTTTGAGGGAAAGGAAAGCCATATATAACATTGGTGGTGAATATTGCTCATTGTAGAGACACTGTCTTAAAGTGCCTGTTTAGAAGAGGGTAATGCATTCAGAAGCTTTTAACCCACTGGACTGAATTGCATCTGAGTGCCAAAGTAAACCTGTTCACAAGGCTCCAGCTCTCCTCTGCATCCTCACGCCTGCTCCCAGCTGTGAGCAGACAATGGGAGGCAGATGCTTGGACTGTGCACAACGCATATAAAGAATTCACGTGTGAGCCTCTGGCTGCTGCATCCTTTCATAGAGAAGGATGTCTAGGCTGAAGGAGAGGGGAAAGCCGGTGCCACAGCCAGGTCTAGTCTCTTGTCTAGCTCCAGTGCCTTGCATGCAATCAAGACTTAGGGAAATCACCACCCCTGCATGAACTGAACTGAATATTTAGCAGTTTAGCTAAGACTCATTAGGGTCTAATAGTTAGAGGCAATCATTTTAAAGGGGAAGGCATATGTCATATGCAGATGCTCTGCCGGATACTGTGGGTGACTTGCGCTTGTCTGCTCTTACATAGAGCAAACAATGTAGCCCAATACAGCTAGGCACCTCTGTACTTCCCCTTGATTTCTGCAGAAGTTCTATGGACTTATTTTCTTTTCAGCTCTCTAACTGCCATTTCTTTTTTTCTTTTCTTTTTTTTTAAAAAAATATTTTGACAGCCATTTCTTGGGCTCCTGTTTGTTCATATTCTGCCCATAGTTTGATTTTTGGCCATCCCAAACTCCATTACCATTCTCTGTCATAGGTGTTGGGAACACAAAAATAAGTGAGACTCTGCATTTGTTTCAAAGAGCTTGTGGGAATGTGATTTTTCCTGTGGACTCTGCTGGGGTCATTTGTGGTTTGTGTGTAGAGTCAGCGGTAGCTTGTGTTCAGTGTCTTTTCTTCGGGGCTAAATGATAAGAGATGAGCACCTTTAAACAGAAGAGGTCATGGCATGAACAGAAGATGATCTATGTTGGTAGATGCAGCACTAGACAACGTGTGGAAGTCTGGACAGTTTTGCAAGTCAGGGAGAGCTTGAGCAGCTCCAGATGCCTGAATCACAGGAGACAAAGTGAGTGTTATGGGCAATGGATTAAAAGCCGGAGAGATGGGCAGGCTAGCATGAATTGGAAGGACCTAAAGGAGCCCTTTTCTTCCCACTGAAGTCAGTAGAGACTCAACAGAGAGAATTTTTAAGAGAAGGAAATGGGTCCTATTTACATTTTAAGGATGATATTTATGATGTGAAGACGATGTAATTCCTGAGTCTCGGTGATAGAGAGAAGGATGAGGCTGGTAGCAGGATGATCCATGAGGAGTCTGCTGCTTCAGTCCAGGGGAAAATGGAGTTGCTTCAATCCAAGAAAGACCAGTGAGAACTAAGGGGTGGAGTCTTGGAGGAGACAGTCTAGACGGAAGTGGAATCCATAAGACTTCTGACCTTTGGGCTGGAGAGATGGCTCAGTGGTTAAGAGCACTGACTGCTCTTCCAGAGGTCCTGAGTTTAATTCCCAGCAACCACATGGTGGCTCTCAATCATCTGTAATGAGATCTGATGCCCTCTGAAGACAGCTACAATGTAATCATATACATAAAGTAAATATTTAAAAAAAAAGAAAGACTTCTGACCTTTGAGCAGGGGAATACAGTGAATGAGCAATGAAACACATTAATGCTCCATTTTCTCTACTTCTGAAGAGAGCATACAAAGAACAGTGATACCCTCAGCTTTGGAAAGGAAACTTTTGGATTTTAGTAACTTTCCCAAAATGGCAAGCTCATACAGTGCTGTCAGAGGGCTCTGTGCAGGCCGATGGGGCAGAACTGTCAACAAATGTCCCCTCAGGTATGAACCCTGGGTGCTACACTATCAGCTGGCCATTTTCAACAAAATGTAGTCAGGCATGGTATCACTTACCTTTAACTCCCAAATGGAAAGCCGACAGACCCATATGGGTTCCAGGCCATTCTGGTCTACATATAAGTTCCAGGACAGCCAAGGCGACATAGAGAGACCTTGTCTCAAAAAGGAAAAGGTTGTACAAGCTTGCCAGCAATGGGGTAACCAGCTGGTTTCTGATTTGAATTTCAGGCTGACTCCTCAGGAGGAATCCACATCTGATACTGTAAAACAGGTCAGTAGCTTATGGTTAGAAGGTCCTAGTGGGGAAGCTCCTGCTATAGTTTTGCTAAATGTGTCAACTAGGAGGGGACAGAGAGACAGCTCAGCCTGGTCATAAAACAATCTGGGGAGTTCCCTTAATCATCCAGGGATTTCCACTCAAGCCAAACAAGGATTTGTGGCTTTAACACAGAGTGCACTTCAGGCTCGGCCAGTTTGAAGCAGAGTAGATGTTATTGAAGGTATTTTAATACAGGCTTAAGCATAAGAGATGCATGCTGAAGAAATTAAGACACAACCTTGAATGCAGATGTGTCTCAGAGAAGAATGTCAGAGGGAAGTTCATGCCCAAGGAAAAATACAAGTGTCCTCGAGGGAAATTTCCAATTGATCGCCTTAACAGTAGCCAAAGACAGCATTTTGGTTATCTTTAAGTTTCATCTCAAAGACTATCTAAAGATCCCTTTCCCTTTTCTTTCTTTCTTGATAAGTGAGATTATAGTATGGTGGCTTTGAAGATGCCTTGACAAGAGTGTTAATAACACCCCTTTCCTGTAAATAAGACTTTTGGAGAATTACAGGTTTACATCCGGGAAGGAAGATCTGCCTTAAAGGGTTGTTGACTATTCCGGGGTTATTCTTCACTGGCCAGAGACCTCAACTAGATTCCTGAGTCAGGGCTCCTTTCCTCTTTCCACTCTCCCTTCCCCCAGATTTCTGTTTTCCTGTACTGGCACAAATATACATAGTTATTCCCACCAACTTGGCATCTAAATAGCCTTGGTTTTACAAGTAGATTAGTGCTAATATCAGCATTGGTCAGAAAAACTCTTATTTGCAGTGGACAGAAGTTAACTACAGGAACTCAGAACCAATCAAAGGACTGAAAAAAGGGACTGTTGATTGCTCAGACATAACAGGGCTGCTATATGATCCTTCCAAGACAGGGTAGAAAGCGTATAAGGCATAAGAAGGGGTGGCACGGGGAAACCCTATCTTGAAGACATGATGCCACTACTGTTCTCTTGATGTCACAGCAGTTGTGACTACTAGCACAAGACCTGGGCAAATTGGGCCTGTCAGCCTCTTGACATGGTGCAGGAGGATCTGAAAATCTACATCTTCATCTGAAGGCTGCTAGGAGAAGATTTGCTTCCAGGCAGCTAGGGTGAGGGTTTTAAAGCCCAAAGCCACAATAGCATACCTACACTAACAAGGCCACACCTCCTAATAGTGCCACTCCCTGGGATAGGCATATTCAAACAACCACCAACATGTAACCCAGCATTATGGGGAAGTACAGCTTCATGGGAGGCATTTATGTCAAAAGGAATTCATGCTTATGGATGAAGTAATAATGCTCATTTAAAAGGCTTAGGAGTTTGCAATCCTCTACTATACACATGCTGTCAAAGCATTCAGTCCCACCATGTTTAGTCCTTGGTTGGCGGTTGGGTCCCTGGGAGCTCTGAGGGTACTAGTTAGTTTATATTGTTGGGCATGGGGAGGGGGGGCAACAGGAGTCTGTTCTTGTTGTTTTTGTTTGTTTGTTTGTTTGTTTTTTGGAGGGGAAACTGGGAAAGGAGAAATTTACATGTAAATAAAGAAAATATCTAATAAAAAATATATTTAAAAAAAGGCTTAGGAGTTTTTGCTTTCTTTCATTATCTCTTTGACCTTCCATATGCAATGATACAATAAGAAAGCCAGGAGGTAGAGGCACACATCTTTAATCACAGCACTCAGGCGGCAGAGTCTGGCGGATCTCGGAGTTCAAAGTCAGCCTGGTCTATATAGTCAATTCCAGGATAGCCAGGGATTCAGAGAGAAATCTTGTCTCCATTCCTTAACCTTGTACACCATAGCACACCCTCCTAAGGTTTTCTGTTAAAGCAATAGAAACAGACTAACAGAGTCCCAGGGTAGATTCTTCTCTGGAAGGTGAACTCATTTCCGTGGAAAATGACTTAAAATGTTTGAAATGAGCTCACAATGTGATATCCTCGTAACAAGTCCTTTGATTAAAGTGGCTAGTTCAAGTTCAGGAGAGGAGGCGTCTCACACTGAAGGCGTTACTCATCAACACTGCCCTGTTGCTGAGGGAAAGAAGCAGTTTTACTCAAATTAGACAGCAAGATTGGACTAGGAACTCTGACCCTGGAACTTAAGGTAAACTCTCCTGTTAGCTTGCATTGGTTGCAGAAGAGAAGCGAAGTATCTGGGCTGGAGTGGGAGGCAGTAGTTGGATGGTCAGGTTGTGGGTATCTCTTCCCCATGATATATATGGTGGAGTAAGTATGAAGGTCCCCTAGATCCCGTAGGCTTTCCTGATTTCAAATGCCCCATCACACAAATGGCACATTCAAAAAGTAAAGCACATTTGGTTCAGCAGGAACTCAAAGGGGCTTTACAAAAGTCCTCTTATTTGGCTTATAGGTCTCCAAGGCTTTGTGTGTTTTGTTTTCTCTCACTGAGTGATGGAGAATGTAATTAAATGTGAACATTAAAATTTCAGGCAGCAGTTAACAAAAGGTCTGTGTTAGCTGCCAGGCCCGACTCCTTCAGATAGGTCCAAGCCAGCAGGCCTGACTAGTGGGAGTTCTGTGAGGCCCACACCTCCCAAAACACACCCTTCCTGCTTTGGAGGAAGAGACAGCTCATCCATTCTTGTGTGAGGCTAGTTATCAGGAGTACCTGGCTGGGTGTCTGGATTGACCCAGATGTAGTCCCTGCTTCAGGTACTCAGAATTTCCAGGCTACACAGGGTCTCACTCGGGCTCAGAAGGGTTCTCTGAGTCATTGCCAAAACCTTACCAAGGTGCGAGATGACCTGACAGCGACCTCACCAGAGCTTACCCAAACCTCCCTGTGCCTGTGTAGGACTCACCAGGACCTCGCTTAGCTGCTTTGCTACTGCCGCCCGCCCCCCTATTCCCTCAGCACCAGGAGCTGTCTCTCTGCATGCCCCCCCCACCTCAAACACCTGTACTTTACTTCCTCCAAACCCAGTCCTGTGGTTTTCAGGACCCAAGGACAACCTCTCTCTCTCTCTCTCTCTCTCTCTCTCTCTCTCTCTC
>JADRCD010227488.1:0-11665 GCA_019843815.1 Montemys delectorum
TTAAAACAGAACCACCATCTGGGTACCAACTGTTCAACCATATCTATCTACTAGACACCTTTCACATTCAAATCCAAGCAGGTCCCATTCATCAGTGTCTATGTCCCTGAATCACCTCTGGAGAACTCTTTCTCAGAAATTCAAGGCCCAGAAAAATAAATAAGGCAAAAGATGACAGCAAGACCAATACTGAGGTCCTACAATTTAAATGTCAATGACATGTGCATGAATGTGAGTATGGGGTAGAAAATGTGTCTGTCAAAATGCAGGCTTTCCCATTTAACTTATAGCCAACTCATACATGAATTTGGTATTTTCCATTATGTTACAGTTAGACATTTGGGTCACTCGAAGTGTATGTTGCAAAATTTTTCCCAGGCAATTACCATAAGCATACCCAATCTCTTCCTTCAGTTTCAGTGGGAAACATTTCTCCTATTCATATCAATCAAACAATCCCTCCATTGTATGAGGCACAGCCCCACACCCACACTGATCGCCCTGCAGATTTCAGCAGTACGGACTTCATCATTTTTATATGCTCTTTTCAAAGGCAGACAAAAGCTCTCGGGTGTAAAAAGTTATAATATCCACCAGTTTGTGCTTTTCTGAAAATTATGTGCTGAAAAATACAATGCCACAAGATAAACCTGCTTTTATAATGGGAGAGAAATCTACAGAAAAGCAGATAAATCCCTATCCAAGGAAGCCACTTCTCTCAGACTTAACTATAATCCTATCAAATCTTAAAACGTCATACTGATTTTTTCTTTCATCTGCCCTTGAGAGATATTAACAAAAAATATTTTGCATTGACTCACTCTAACTGATGCATTGATTAAATGACCTTGAACAAATTAAAAGCTGGACGATTTTTTTTTTATTACAAAATAAGGGAGGAAATGATGGGGCAGTTTTGAAGATAGTGCACACCACACTGTGTTGATGTACAGAAAGCTACACAAAATTGTTAGGTTTCAACAGTGAAAGAGGAAGAACATCCTAATGAGGATCTGTAGTTTGACAGTTAGCAAAGCTAGAAGCCAGTGAGTACTAAGCAGGAATGAGAGCTCATTCCAACATCCCACCAAGATCTTAAAGGACACCCAACCTTTGATTTTAGAAAACCTGATGTGACATGAAGAAACATGGAAGTTCTCACTTTGCTAAGGATGTTGGGATTCTGGAGCCACAAAACATTTAAAACTGTAGATTAAAATACTCCTGTGGGGCAAAGTATCTGCAAAGAGGTCTAGATTGATTAAAAAAGAATTAGATCATGACTAAATAAAAGGTCCATGAGTTAAAAAGAGGGGCAGCGAAGGTGGAGGTCTCAGAGAGAACAGGGCTACAGTGGCCCCTTCTCAGGAAAACAACTTCAGAAGGATCGCCCTGCCATTGAGCTAGAAACTATAGTACAAGCTTGAACTTTCCGTTAAAAGGAGGTGAAATTGTCTTTCTTAAAAAAGAATACTAGTGGGATCTAGAGGAAGCATGAAAAATGAAGGAATAAAAAATTCGATGTTCCCATAAATAAGGATGTACTCCAGGCCGACATATCTACAAAACAGATTCAAACTAGCTTAGCATTTAATACACTAAATGGAGATGTAAATAATCAGCCTTGGAATACTTAGAAACAACAGAAGAAAATCCTGTCAGAAAGGAAGAGTTTGTAGTTGCTATAAATGAAGCATTGCAGAAATGAAGAGTTGCTACAAAGACTGTGGCAGACAATTAATGTGTACTTATTTCCACAACAAAGAATGTGCACCATCAATATCTTTTTTCGAACCCTTTCAACTTTGTAATATAGATGTTCTTGATATAGTGCAGAAGCTGATGAACTTCGGCAGCAAACCTAACCTCTAAATGCCAGATATCATAGCTGCTTCTCTGCTGTCCCAACTCTAACCCTAACTCCAAAGGACTTTGGCATCATATCATATATGTTAAAAATTCATCACATTAGTTATAAATTCATCTTGGAAGTGAACTACTTCAATGAAAACACAAAATGATGTTGATTAAATTTGGTTTTGTCTTGAATGATCTTGTTTTTTCCAAAGAATGATTCTTGTTTTGTGCTTATGAGTTTTGCTGGGTATAGTAGTGTAGGTTGCCATCTGTGGTTTCTCAGAGACTGCAAGACATCTGTCCAGGCCCTTCTACATTTTAGAGTCTCTTTTGAGAAGTCAGGTGTAATTCTGACTTTGTTTGTTACTTGGTCTTTTTCTCTTACAGCTTTTAATATTCTCTCTTTGTCCTATACATTTAGTGTTTTGATTATCATGTGGTGGGTGGATTTTCTTTTCTCATCCAATCTAATTTATGTTCTGTAAGCTTCAAGTATATTTATAGGCATTTCTTTCTTTAGGTTGGGGAAATTTTCTTCTATGATTTTCTTGAAAATATTTTCTGGATTTTGGAGCTGTGATTCTTTGCCTTCTTCTACTCCTATGATTCTTAGGATAGGTCTTTTCATGATATCCCAGATTTCTGAATGTCTTGTGTCAGAATTTTTCTAGATTGAACATTTTTTTTTGGGTGATGATCAATTTCTTCTATAAGTTTCTACACCTGAGATCCCCTCTTCCATCTCCTATATTCTGTTGGTGATACTTACATCTGTTGTTCATGTTCTCTTTCCTAGGTTTTTTATCTCCATGATTCTTTGAGTTTTATTGCATTTATTTCTACTTTCAGGTCTTGAAGAGTCTTATTCATTTCCTTCACCTATTTAATTGTATTTTCCTGTATTTCTTTAAGGAATTTATTCATTTCCTCCTGAAAGGCCTCTATCCTCTTTATAAGATTTGATTTAAGGTCATTTTCTTGTCTTTCTTGTGTTCCTACTAGGGCTTGCTCTAGTAGGATAACTGTGCTCTGAAGGTATCATATTGCCCTGGATTTTGTTGATTATGTTCTTACACTGGCTTTGAGTCATGTGGTTGTCCCTGGATCTTCCTACTGTAGCAAGTATCAGGAAGGCAGCTTCATAGTTCCAGTGGAGGAATGGAAACAAACAGGGATAAAGAGGGAACAGAGATTGAAGGCCTGGACAACCAATGACTGGACCAACTTGAGACCCATCCTATGGGAGAGAGCCAACCCCTGACACTATTAATGAGATTCTGTTATGCTTGTAGACAGGAACCTAGCATAACTGTCTCCTGAGAAGCTTCATCCAATAGCAGATGAAAACAGATACAATGACCTGCAGCCAAATACCAGGTGGAACTCAGGAAGTCTCGTGGAAGAGGGAGGGATAGAAGTGAGCAAGCTGGAGGGGTTAAGGACACCACAAGAAGACCCACAAAGTCAACTAACCTGGGGCTCACAGAAACTGAACAATCAACCAAAGAGCATACAGGGACTGGACCTAGGCTCCCTACACATTTGTAGCAGATGTACAGGTTGTGGGTAGAGGCTGGCTCTTGATTCTGTTGCCTGCAGATGGTTCCTCGTGCCTTAACCAGACTGCCTGGTTGTATCTCAGAGGGAGAGGATATGCTCAGTCCCATCCTCAGCCCTAGATGTCTCAGGGCTGGAAAACCTCAAGGGGGTTTTCCCCTCTCTGAGTAGAAGAGCAAGGCATAATGGGAAGAGGGATTTGTAAGAGTCAGACTGGGAGGGGGGGTCTGTGAGCAGGCTGTAAAGTGAATAAATATATTGATTAATGGAAAAGGGGCAAAGGAGAAAACACAAAATGAATTAAACCATAATAAAATCGATTAGGCAAACAAAAACATTTCAAAACATAAAGCTGTCATCAAAACGGTTGTAGAAATCTTCAGTGATGAAAGATATAAACAGTTCCAGTATCTATCACATGGCTTCTTCTGTTTTCCCAGCCTTAATAATAGAAGATTAACTATGAAGCTGATCAATTCATAATTAATACAAATACATGAATTTTATTAGCATCATGAATATCTCATCTATGGTCACAATTGTCTTTCTTTTCTCCCTTCATCTTCATCTCTGATACTTATAAGAAACATAATTTACTAGCGTCTAGTATGCACTGTGCATTAGGCCTCCAACTGTATCTGAGGCATACCAGGGTACACAGCAACAAGCAGGACTTTTAGACCATGTCACATATGAAGATGAGGACCATGAGAAACACGCAAAAGCAGTGGTTCTCAATCTGTGGGTCACAAACCACACAGGGGTCATGTGGGGGATGGTTTTTTGTGCTATGTAAAGGTTGTCTTTGTATTATTCAAATGCTTATTTCTGTACCTGCAGAGAGTTGAATACAGGCTGGAGTTTGGAATTCTTATTTTTATTAAGTCTCACCAGTATCAGTGTTTTTATAAATATTCTTCTCCATCACCTCTGATTGCTTAATAAAGAGCTGGTCAGACAGTAAGCTGGGCAGGAGAGAGTACAGGGCTTCTAACCTAAGTCAGGGGGTCCCATAAAAGGAATTAAATAGAGAAACAGAGGATCACAAGAAGAAGGTGTGGAGAGACCAGGAGGATTAGCCATAATATCACAATGAGAGAGTAGCCATGAGAACACACATGAAGCAGAGCAAGCCAGGGCAAGACAAGATGGCAAGTAATGGGCCATATGTCTGGGTATCAGCAGCCTAGGTGGGTTACAAGAGCTCAGAGCCTGCTTAGGTTAGGCTTGCAGCTTGCTCATAAATATACCAGGTCTCTGTGTCTTTATTCAGGACCTAAAACAGGATAGAAAGTGCATAGAAAGGCCCAGCAGTTATTTGAGAAGAAGACAGCATAGATAACCTGCTAAATAATTATTTTTACAGGGTCGTAGATCAGATGTCCTGCATATCGGGTATTTACATTACAATTCAAAACAGTAGCAAAATTATAGTTATGGAAGTAGCACTGAAATAACTTTGTGGCTAGGGATCCCCACAACATGAGGAACTGTACCGAAGTCTTGCAGGATTACGAAGGTTAAGAACCGCTACCCAAGATGAATGGACAGGGATGGGGTATGCTTCAGTCCCAGTATTAGGAGAATGAAGGATCTTAGGGGAGGAGGAAATAGCAACATTTGGTTTGAGTGATTCGTGTGCTTTTGCAATGATGCTGCCTTTATACCACAAAAATGTGTGACAGTTGATCCAACTCATTCTTTGAATGCTTACATTTAGTTCACTTCTTAGCACTTCCTCAAGAAGATGTCCTACAGATTCTTCATCTTTTGTGTTCATGACCACACAAATCTCTTGTGAAATTTTCTCTGCAAGTAGAAATAGAAAAGTTTCAAAATTGTATCATTTAAAGAAAGCACAGAACAAAGTCCTATTATCCTGAAACTTATGCTTGCTTGGTGTTCATCCCCTTGAGTAAGATGAGGGACAGCCTAGCTCCAAGCTAGGTGCAGTGACCCGAGCTAGCTACGGACACATCCTTGATTCTATTTACCAGACAGGCCAATGCATTTATACATTAAATGCTATGTAATAACCATCTATTATGCACAGAGATGAGAAGTGAGAGATCTTGGTCTGTATTTGAAAGGAAATAACTAGAAGTGGCAATCATTTGTGTGATGACAGCCATCCCTCTTTGTTCATGAGTACACTCCCAGATTCTCAGAGTTTTTCACTTAGGGGTAGAGATGTCCTTCTGGTCATGGCCAAATTCTCCCCGCCACACATCTACACTGTCAATTCAATACAGTACACTTTCTGTTTGGACTCTTACCAAAACAAATGGAATTTTTCCTCAATCTTGCATGGCTTATTTGAGATAGCTTAAGAGTTCAAATATGAACCATGTGACACAGAGGCTTCACCTCTGAACTTTCTGTTCAAGCTCCCAAAAGATATGAAGTCCTCCCTTGGAGAATCCTGAGGTACTAAAGAATATTGCTACAGCTGTCAAGTACTGAGTCTTAAACTAAGACAACAAACCCTAATTCGAAATAGTATCTCACAATCAAACATTGGCTGAATCACCATTGACTCTGCTGCTTCATACATGGGCTGCTTCTGTAATATGTTTTCTTTTTTTCTTTTTTTGTTCTTAAAAAATATGGAATGCTTCACGAATTTGCATGTCATCCTTGCGCAGGGGCCATGCTAATCTTCTCTATATCGCTCCAATTTTAGTATATGTGCTGCCGAAGCGAGCACTGTAATATGTTTTTTACATGAATTTATCAATTAATAATCTTTTCAGAAAAGCTCGAAAAGATAGTCAAAATAACACCAGCTAATAATACTCCTGTTCGTAATTCCCATTTTACAAAGTGTCCTGTCTATTCACAAAGCAATAGTAACAGAGAAACCATGGTGACCATAGAGGAAAGAATTATTATGACTATGTATCTTGAAATCAGAAGCTTTCATTACAGATAAGTGGCTGACTTTCATAAGATCCCTGGGGCTTTTGTGGTAGAAAAAGTGCACACATCCAAAAAAATGTATGTGTATAGGCCTATAACTACCCAACAGGACCAAAAAGTGGGTAGAGGAAAGGCATGGAGCACTTAGTGAGCCTTCAACCATCCCCATAGTCTTTTATTGCCACTATGCCACTTACTGCCTCAAAATAAGAATGCATGAATTTTCTAAGAGGTATAATGCCTGTTTCCACACCAGGATATTTAAAAATAGGCCTCCCCAAAGACCACACCTTCTTACAATGATACCCAACTTGTAGCAGTTTCTATAAAATGCTGAGCACATACTTCTTCGCTCAGACCCTTCAGTCAAGAAAAGTAAGTATATATAAACAAAGTAATTTCAGTGGATTGTGACTGACAGAATCTTTTTATTCTAAACATGGATTTACTACACTAAGCTACACTACCTTTCTACCACCTCATCTCTTTGAGGTTCTATTTTCTTAGGGATAAGGTTCTACTAATTTCCAAACCTTTCCAGATCCATAACCCTGATAAAATCTAGTTTGATGATGAACAGACATGAGCGAGCCAGACTGTGTTAGAACACTACCAACTTAAGGAACACAGACTGCTGACAAAATCAGATAATTCTGATAATTAAATGAGATTAGAGCTTACTCTAGAAAGGTAAGTGGGCTTTGCTTAAGAGTAGCAGCAAGGAACTTGAAAAGAATTCAGTGAGAAAAAAATGGAAATACGATAAAATAGGTTGAGCTAAGAAAAAAGAAAGAAAGAAAGAAAGAAAAGAAAAAAGGACCCTTAAACATAGTGTGATCAATAGGAAGCAAAATTACTTGGAGGCAATGAAATAATTTAACAGGAAATACTAAGGATACTTGATGAAACCAAAGTCATGGAGGTCCTTCTCAAAAGACTCTAAGGTAACCAACCAGAGTCCTTTGAAATGAAGTCAACACAATCAATAGATAATATGTTCAAATACTTGGAAGGAAACGTGGCTCTACAGCACCCTGTGTGTATGCCTAGAAAATTTTTGAAATGTTTCTATTGCACAAAAAGTTGAATCTATGACTACAAGGTTATGTGTCAACTCAGTGTTTAACGTGTCAGTGCCACAATCATTTTTGAAAAATTGATAAATTAAGAAATTTTCAAGGAAAAAAAGTAACACATAGATTGTTCCTTCCTTGCTTAACCATATATTCCTTATGCAGTTATAATCTTTCTGTTCAATGTAAATTAATAGAAACAAAACTAGAGCGAGAAGCTTTCTATCACTAAAAATGAATTTCAACTATATTTTGCATTTATCTTAGACTGTATTTCAGCTATTATAAATACAGAACTTTATTGTAGGTTTTTTATTCAGTTATTTATTTACTTACCATCCCTTCTCCCCTCCACTTCTCTCCCTCACCCCTCCCCTGCCCCCATTCACTCTTCCCTGCATTCTCCTCAGAAAAGAGGAGACTTCCCATGGATATCAACCAGCCCTGGCATATCAAGTAGCAGTAAGACTAGTGGCATTTTCTTCTGTTGAGGCTAGACAAGGCAGCCCAGTTAGAGAAAAGGATCCAAAGGCAGGCAATGTAGTCAGAAACAGCCTTTCCCTCAGATTCTCCCCTGTCTTTTACCTCTGTACATTTTGTAAGCTGGACAAATTGTAGTTCTAAGGTTTTGCAACTGAGTTGTAGATGTCCAGTCTCTCCATTAGACATCTTGCTGGGTTACAGGAAATAGCTGGTTCAGGTTCCATATCCGCTATTGCTAGGAGTCCTAACTAGGGGGATCCTCATAGATTCCTAGGAGTCTCCATTGCCCTAGCTTGTCCTAGAGATAACCTCCAATCCAGTTGTCTCCCCCAGTACTTTTTCCCTCAGTTCTTCCCTGTCCTCAGCACTCCTGTTCCTATCCCCTCCCTCTTTCTCTCCCATCCACCTCAAGTCTATTACTCTTTCTCAGTGAGCTAAATACAGAACTTTTACATATGAATCATTCATTGTCAAGAAAATTTTCCAATCAGTTTCCATAATTCTGAGTTTTAAAAGAAATAACAAGCTTAAAATACTGACTCTTTCAGTGATCATGATTCATCTCCCATTTCTTGGTATCTTCCTTCATTATTCTTAAGTAACAGTGGTTTACAGCATCTAGCACAAAGTCATTTTTGTTTGTTCTAAATTTCTCATTAGTAACAGTTCAGTTGATTTTCTAATTTTACCTTATATTTCAAAATTATGCAAAATAATATAAAATAATTTATACTGATCTTATAGTAATTTTGCTAAGTTTATTTATAAGCACTAGTCTTTATCATATATACACACATATAAACATAGGATGATTAAAGTCTTTTCTCCTTTCAAAATCATAATTGTGTCTGATAATTTTAAATAAGGTTTTAAATTCTGATTAAGTCCTATCATATTCATAATAAATAGCTAAACTATTTGAAGGTGAAGACTGGTTTTTGTCTATTCTAGCGAACTACATGAGGCTGCTGCCATTCTGAAATTTTCAGTTTGTAAGTAGCATCACTGTTTCAAATTACTGGCATTTATAAGCTCTATTCTGTATCAGTTTAATGCATTGTATTTCACTTAAAATGAGTCTACATAAATTCGTATGACTGTCAGCAAAGAATGTCTATAATGGCTTCAATGTCCTCAGGAACTTAATGTTCTTTGTTCATTTGGTCATAATTGCTTAAGCCTTTAGTACTTGTCCTGCCAATTTACTAATCATTATATTAGCATTTTCCCAGAAAAGTATTTGTTACTAAAGTGCTATGTAATAATATATATGTATAGACCTAATCCATCAGCCACTTAGCACACAGTTATGTAGATGGAAGAGAAGGACTCATGGAAATTATAAAGTAAATGCACTAAAAACCTATCGTGTTGTTGATATATGAAACCAGGTAAAACCATGGAAGTTACCTGTGAGGTTCTTGTACCCTGTAATCTTGAAAACATTTTAGAATTAAAACGTATTCTCCTTTTACAAAACAAATAAGATACAAAGAAATTAATAGTAAAAGAAATTAAAATTCCCTTCCATACATATTAAAGATCATGAGAGCAAAACGTAAGTGAGGATGAGCTAGATTCAAGGCCAAGGAATAATGACAAATGGTTGTGCTTTCTGGGTGGTCAGATCATATAATAAAATTTCCCACTGTTTGTATATTATATCATACAGTGCTTTGAGATAGAACAGCTGTGTTCTTATGCTTTCTATGGACCATATTTATATATCATTTATTAACATTGGCTATTTCTCAATCTGTTCTACTCCAAGACCAGGCATTCAAAACCTCCCACCAACTCTTCTAACTCTGTGCCTCTGCCTAGATGAGTACCTTTTTCTACTCCATATTCTTCAAATGCACAGACTTATAGTACTCAACAAGTTTCTAGCCTGCGTTTTATGAAGTTCTGAAAGCGATCTGATGCATAGCCAGTTTGGAACCTCTGCTTAGCTGACACTAACTTTGTATAATTTGGGGATCATAAAATCTTCCTTACTTAAAAAAAAAATATGCTAATTGCCTACCATAGCTGATTAGCTCCCCTCAAGCAGTGTAAATCTTTTGAGGTAACATTTCTGTTTTCTTTAATCTTTTTCCATAGTGTGGCAACTGGAGGACTGTGAGTTTAGAAAGGCGTGGTAAGCCACCCATGCACTGAGAATTTCTACTTCTGATGTAAAACTATTGAAAAAAAACAAAAGCTAACCCCAACCAACCAGTAGTTTAACTGCATATCTCACCAAGGTTTACAGTTCTGCAATACTCTAAATAATCTCCCAATAGTCTAAAGATGACATAGGAACATAACTAACACATTTACCAAGTTTTATACAAATTCAGTTCAGTATCTGAGATGCTTCTGGAAGTTTTAGGTCATACCCTGGTAAGGTGCTACCAAAATGAATTGAAAGTTAACACTAAAGATCAATTTTTAAGAAAAAAATCAAACAAATATTCTTCTACTGAGCTACCCCAGTATATATTATCTACATAAATACAGTCTGAAAAAGAAATGATGATCATAAATGGGAATATATATTTTAAAAACTCTCATTACTGAAATATTGATTTTATTAGCATTTACTTCCTGAAATGCTAGAGTACGTATCATTGAATAAAGCCATGGGATAATTGTGGGCTATTCTGGTTCTTTTACCCCACTCCATCAGAACCAGGGATCATAATGAAATGGGGAGATGGCGCAGTGAATAAGACCACATAAAAGCATGAGGGCCTGAGTTTGAGTTCCCAGCATCCACAAAAGTTTCTAAGCAGGAATGGCAGAAACAGGAGAATCAATGAGGCTTGCCTGATGCCATGGTTAGTGACAGACCCTAGCTCAAACGTATGTCAAAGAAATAAAACAAAGCATGATAAACAGGAAATTGTAAGACTTCTGGCCTGTATGCATGCAATGGGCACAGGCATACACACACACACACACAAACACACACGCACACGCGTGCTCACATGTGCACACACATGCACAAGTACATGCACAAGTACATGCACACATAGCATAAATTCATGCACACACATACTTGCATGTACATACAAACACGTTTCTAAAAATTCTGTATTAGTGTCTCCAATATATCAAAACTGATTGATACAATTAAAATATCATGATATATATCCTTTGCAGAGCAAAGTCAGTCAGTAATGTCAGAGATTGTGATATCTTTTTTAAAGATTTATTTATTTATTTATTATTAGTACACTGTAACGGTCTTCAGACACACCAGAAGAGGGCATCTAATCTCATTACAGATGGTTGTGAGCCACCATGTGGTTGCTGAGAACTGGACTCAGGACCTCTGAGTCAGTGCTCTTGACCACTGAGCCATTTCCCCAGCCAGAGATTGTGATTATGTAGTACCTCTAACCTTAGGGAAAATATAAATCTAAATATGATCATGTTTCAGAAAGATCTAGTTATATCATCGAAGAAAAAGAACTTAAACCACAAAGGACTAAACAGACATCAATGTTCAGATCACCTGTAGGCCAAAACAAAAGGAAAATCATTTTTTAAAAGTTCATAAGGAAACATTAAGTAAATTTAAAATGTTTTTTGTTTAAGAAAAAACACACAATCGTTATAAGTAAACTGGCATGGATCAGAAGTTGCAGAGACTTTGAAATGAGAGCGAGCACTGTTACCATGCCTCTTCCTCTCCTGTTGCTAAGTTCTGGGCATAAGCGGAGACATTGAAAATGTGAGGGAGCGTAGCAAGGTCTCATTTTTCCAGGAGAACATTGAAAGGGGAGAAG
>JADRCD010227488.1:12065-23441 GCA_019843815.1 Montemys delectorum
GACGCTTTGAGAAACATAATGGATACTGGAAATAACACAAGAGGGTTAAAGTAGAGGCTATGAGAAACTGAATTTACTACTGAAACACTAACAACTTGAACAGGACCCAAAGATTATTTACAATAGACTATAACAGATAATATCTTACATTCAGAATATTCAATATAAACAAGGTTGGTTGGTATCCAGGGAACAGGGAAAGTTTAACTCCATGGGTAAAGTATAGATCATTTTGCTGGGCTACACATATAGACTGGAATTATCTGACAAATATTTTAGAGCACCAATTAAGGAAGTGCTACACTAATCAATGTGCCATTACTTTGTACAAAAATAACATAGTTGGGCTTGGAGCTTTCTGTAATACCTACCCTAGAGAGAAACATGGGTAGCTGGCTTCTATCTGTTACCACCTTATTTACTTGATGTTTATAGCTTGTGACCTTTGACATTTTGAAAAGACAGATTTTTTTTTTTTTTTGCCTGTATTTGAACTGACATTTCGCTGATGGCAAATTAAGGTAATTATAAGACTAAACAAGCAAGCAAACTATACTTTCTCTAATCTTGACCCAAATATTTAACTTTCTAATTTACATCTTTCTTAACAATAAAATGCCTGGGAAACAAAGCTCCTTTTAAATTCCTTCTGGCCTTCCTATTCTTCCTAATGAAAGCTTGACGCAAATGTTCTCACATATTCACACAAGATACCATCACAGCACTGTTTCCAAGAGGGGAAAGAACAAAAACCATTCTGTACAAAGAAGTCTTGGTATTAATGGGGGAAATGTGGAAAATTAAGTATCAGTCAAAAGCCAGAAACAGCAAAAAGCAAGGTTTCAGAGTAAATCTTAGCTGTCACTTGGCATTGTCCAAAGAAACATGTTTAATACAAATGGCACCATCACCAAGAGTTTAACAAGAAAACCCTGACAAGGACATGCCACAGATGGAGAGTGGCCCGGCAGCCCCTGGTGGAAACCTGGCTTCCCCTTGCTCATCTTTTCAACTACATTCAAAAGTTTCAAAAGAGTTTTGCACTTAAGAAAATCACAACGCTAAGTAAATGTTAAAAGATCCTTACAAAATTAAACCATCCGTTTTCAATGTGCGTAAGACACCAAAGCCAACACAGTAAGTTCTGTTTGCATAATGCTGAACTAACCTTATTCGTGTGCAATTTATCTTATTCTTTCCAGTCAGAGCCTATTTAAAAGTGTCACTACACTCTTCCATGCATGTGCACAAAGGAATTCAAACACTGTCCTGTCAGCAGAGTTTTGAAACCATCTGAGGAAGAAACATGTACGTCTAAGGATACAGGTTTAGTGTTCTTAATATTGTGAAAGAAATGCACCTGTACCTTGATGTTTAAAAATGGGAGGTGGAGACAGTATTTTCCAAATAAAATATACATTTATTAGCCAGGAAAATGTCATATAAATCAATTACCTTTTAAGTAAAACAAAGGTAAAACAATACACAATGACCAGGGAAAAGACAGATTATATAAGTTGATATTAACTAATTCTAACTAAAAGCAGCTTAAAAATCATTTTCAATTTTAACTTCTTTTTTTATTTTTACATAAAGAATCAAATAAAAAGAGGCCTGATGACCCATTTTTATAGCATAAGTTTACTCAAGTTTGTATAATTATAACCAGGGAAGAATAAAATGAATTTTTATAACACTCTTTAATCATAAAACTGAATGTATTATAAGGTTTGCTGAAGGGCAATATTGAAAAAAATAAATACATACTGTTAATAAAGAAATTCCAGAGGGGCTCTTTTCTTAGAAAATTTTTAGAATATTGACCCTTTTGCCAAGATATGGTCAGCATATTAAATTAAGTGTGGTTTGAGACCATTTGTATGGTTCATATACATCTAGATAAAGTATGCTAGGACTGGAGGCTGTTACCACTTTAACATCTTTGGGGTTTGTCTGAACTTGCAGAACAGGCTTGGGTGGGCTCAACCAGTTCGTGGAAGGACAGAGGTAGGGGGAATACAATCCTTCTTTGTTCAGTGGATGTTTACAAACGTATCAGTCAGCCTAAGATTTTGTTGTACTAATTAATCACAAGACTCTGAAAAGATTGTTTTCCTTTTCATTCAGGATAAAAGCTGGAAAGAGTTAAACATTAAATAACATGGACCAAATGTAACATGCTACCTTAGAAAAAAGAAAAATTGAGGTTGAATTGTTTTATGTAAAATAGCAGTAATTTGTAACTAACTGCATCTTAGCACAGACTCTACAAGAGAGAGCCATAAGGACGCCACTTTCCATGGCTTTCCTACTCACCATGGCACCCATGGAGGAACCCATGTAGAAATTAACAACCGAAGTCAAATATTAATGAAATAAGATTTTGTTTTTCTGGCAATGAAGTTTCTATACTAAACCAAAGACGTTGACTTGATTGTAAACTAATGTGGACCAAATATTTTATTTATATAACCAAATCTGTTATTCCAATAAGTAGTAAATTTGCCAGTACAAAATGTTCTTGCATCTGACATGAGACTGTTTTATTTATTCTAGCAAAGTTTTATAATGTGAAAAATACTAAATGAATGAGAAAATAGTCACATCAAACCACTTGCTGCCCATTCAAGGGGAAAATAGCTGAAATACATCAAATTAATATGCAGCATACGTATTATAGCATGTAAAAAGTTACAAGTTTTACCTTAACATAGGAAGGTACTGTTTACAAAGACTAGATTTATAAAAATAAAAAATAGAGAGCCTTAACAGTATATACCTAATCATTTTTAAATGATTCTTCTGTCATTCCATTTTTATGTTTATTTTATCACTGGGCATGTCTAGAAATTTACCAGTTAGTTATCATCCAGTTTTTGAAACATGTGTGGTGCTATCAGTAGGTACTCTAGAAAAAATACTAGAAAGCAAGATTTTTATTCTCAAGGTCAGCTAAAGACACAGTACTGAACCAAAGGAATGATGGCTGGACAGGTAGAATGTAGAAACTGCCAGGGTGCCCACTGAGAGAGCATTTGGATCCAAGATTGGTACCACTCTCATTGACAACGTGAACTTGGGAAGGTAGAGTCTAAAACTTAGACAGACTAATATAATAGCCATTTTTATTCAGAGTCCCAAACAACTTAAATTCTAGGGGCACTCAGAGTATTAAGCAAGGTCATGTGAGCAAAGTTGTATATAGTCAGAAGGGCAAGGTCACATGAGCATAGGCTGTACACAGTCATGAGGACAACTCATGCTTAGAGGCATCACTCTGAATAATAGTGTGTAAGACGATGGATAATCTCAAGTAAACCCACTCCTGTTATTACACCTGAGGAGGGCCTGAAAGCACATTCTGCGAACGCACCTCTGTTATGGAGGAACAAAGGTTATAAGGCTTTTGCTTTGTTTACTTGGAGTTTGCTCACAAGCTCAGAACTCTCCTTAGACAGCTTGATTCATGGACGGTGTTCTGACCCAAGATCAACTCTCATGCTCAGAAAATGGGTCTGCATGGTTGCGGGTAAAAAGACATGACCCTAAAAACAAGTTGGCATATCACAAATGCATATCTGTCTCCCAATTGCGGATCTTTTTTCTTCCAATTTTGAGACCCAGAAGAATGTCTACCCCATTTTCCTACCCATAAAATAGAAGGTATAATATCTACCATACACTAATATTATTTTAAATAATAAATGAGTTAGGATGCCTGGTATGAGTGCTATATGCCCTCAAACAACATAGCTACATTACAACAGTATTTATTAATGACATAGGGATGGACAGACAGATAGACCAAACCAAGATATGTATCTTTTACAAGCAGAAAGAAAGTTATATGGGAAGGATAAGACATACATTCCTAAACTATAAATCTTCAAGAAAAAAAAAAACATGCCTGTATATGTTGACACAAATTATTAAACCCAAAGTAATATCAGCAGATAGACAAGAAACAAAACAGGAGATATTCCTTCCATGTTTATTGAACCATGATTCTGAAGCAGGTTAAAATCATGTTGACTTTGTGAGCAACAATGAATCCACTAAGTTCTTAAAGTAAAAAGACTTATTTTGTTATATGATTTCATGAAAAAATGAACGTTGAACTTAAACTAACTTGAAACCTTGTGGTGTTTATCACATTCAACATAAACATTTATGTATTATAAGTATCATTTTGTGGTGAATGAAATTCTACTGGTAATATAATAAATGATGTATTTTTAGATACCCTGGACAGATAATACTTTTCTGAGAAGGCATGAGTACTTAAATGAAAATCTAGTTCCAAGCACAGGATACCTCCTTATGACTTAGTACTCTGGGAATCATAACACTACCTACATCATTGATTGGGAGAGATAAAGAGCTATAAACAAAATGCTCCAAACAGTAAGTGCTCAAAAAAAGCTAGAGCTCAATGTATGCTGGTAGTTAGTCCTTACAAGTATATTATGCAGCCAACCTGTGATCCCATCTACCCAAGAGGCTAAAGCAGGAAGGAAGATCACAAGCTAAAGGACAACCTTGACAACTTAGACCCAATGTTAGATAAAAAAAAATGGGGGGGGAGAGGGGGTAGGAATGTAAGTCCATGGTAGACCACTTGCCTAACATTTTCAAGGCCACTGTTGCTTGGATTCAATCCCAAGTACAAAATAAATTAAATAAATCGCAAAAGAACTTTGACCACTTATTAAAAGTGATTGTTAACTTTATGCAGCTCTTTGACTGAGAAAGGGCTGTCCAAATAGCTGTTCAGCTCTGATTGTATCTGTGAGAGAACTGGAGTTTCTGGGAGAGGTCAGTATTTTAATATGCATACAAAACAAAGAAATGGTCCTCATCAACATGGGGATAGTAGCATTCATTTTATCCAGAGTCTCCCTAGAATAGGAAAACAAGAGACAGAAGAATTCCCCTCCCTCTTTGAAGCTGAAACACCCATATTCTACATTTGATCTCAGTTTTAGTCCAAACAATAATGGATATTCTGGTTCTCTGATCTTTGGGGTTTGATGGAAACAATACCACAGACTTTCTTGGGCTTCAAGCTTGAAGATGGTCATGGATAGAAAAGCAAGGAAGACATGAAAAGGGAGACGAGTATCTCACTCAGGACTCTGCATGAAGACTCAAGCCAGTGGGAATCCAGCATTCCAGCACAGTTAATGACATGCACTATGAAAGTTGCTAATGTGGAGATAATATTGATTTATATCCAGATACTTAAGTATATGAAAACAGCAATGAAGCATGCTTCAGGCACAAATATATACACCCCTGAATATTGCCTTATTCCTCTCCCAGATATTATCTAGGAGTCTCACAAGCAAGACTATTAACTTTTGTTGACAGAGGAAACATGTTAACTTCCCATGCAGCCCTTGTGATCTTGAGTTTTATGGTACCAAATGAAATTTGTCCTCTTTCCCTTTGTCTGCACATCTCTAGAACCACCCAATGATCTCATTTAGATTCCTTAGCCACCCTGGGAAGATGGAAGGAACTTCAGACCCCGCTGACATCAAATACATGCGAAGCCCACACCCACACATGGTTTGTGTACTCTTTCCCTGAGTACTTTTTTTTTCTAACCTGTTACAGAATAAAGCACTTATTAAACTCAAATTGTGCTTCATACTGACTTTTTCTTTTTTTTTTTTTTTTTTTTTTTTTTTTTGCAGCTCAACTTCACCTTAATGGAAAACTTGGAATGGAACTCTGGGGCAACAGCAGGGAGTTTCATTGATCTATGTCTCTGGCTTATCTTCCTACCATTGCTAAGACGAATCTCTCCCTGTCTACCTATACTTCTATGTATTGTATTAATTTCCCTGGATAACCCTAACTTATGTGGTTGGAAAAGGCAAGATTGTAAATAAATATTGTTAATAGACTTCTCCTAAGCACCTTGTATTTAACAATGTGTGTTCATGTGTGTGGCAAGACTGCATATAAGTATACAGATAAGGATAGGCTGCACACTGGGTATCATAATCAGCTGCTTTCAACCTGACATTTTGATATAGGGTCCCTTAGAAAACCTGAGTACACTGATTCACCTAGGCTGGCTGACCACTGAGCATCAAGGTCTGATCCTCCTCTCTGTCTGACCAGTAATGGGATTACAGGTATATACTACCACACACTGCTGTGTCTCACAACTTCAAAAATCCAAAGGCCAGGCAATGGTGGCACACGTCTTTAATCTCATCACTTAGGAGGCAGAGGCAGGCAGATTTCTGAGTTCAAGGCCACCCTGGTCTACAGAGTGAGTTCCAGGACAGCCAGGGCTACACAGAGAAACCCTGTCTCAAAAGACAAAAACAAAAAACAAAACAAAACAAAAACAAAAACAAAAAGAAATTCAAAAGTAAAACTCCAAGTTCTCTTCTTCCTGTTTCCAAAAGCACTTCGATTGTGAGTGTTGATATTTAGTACAAGTCATGAGGGAGGTAAAGAAATACACATTTGGAATTGGAAGACTATAGCAAGACTCTAAATTTGAAATGTAGTAGAAATAGCTTAGATAGATATGATCAGTAGGGGTTTATAAGAAGCAGCCTTAACCAATATTTCTCAAATATGAATTATAATGCAATTACCTAGGGTTCTTACCAAAACAGATTCTGATTCACATGGGAGTGGGACTGAAGGCTAAAAATCACATGACTGCTGACCTTGCTGCCTAGCGAGTATGAAGGCCCTAGAGATGTGACCTTATGTAGGCCCAGTAACATCAGAATCTCCTCTAAAGACCTAGAAATAAATGCCTTAAAGAATATGAAAACTCCTTATTTAGTTTCCAACTAAGTCAACTGCTTAAACCTAGCCATGTCAGATCACTCAGAATAAAGTAGAACAGCTTGAAAATACCATGTTAGAAACTGCTACCTAGACAGGTTAACAATTAGCTTAAAGCATTTGTTTTTGCACGTCTGCTGGCTCTGATAATATGTGGGAAAGTACTACAACATGGGAAATGAGCAGTTGAGACGTAATCTCCTGGCCACTCACACTGCCATCTACCTAAGCAATGCACAGCTTACTTACAAGTAGAATCAAACTGAGTTTTCTAGGTCTTTGTGTTAAAAGCATAAACAACCACAGCACGACTTTGCCAACTGCTCACGAAGGAATATTTATACATTGTCTGGCTATGTAAATATATGTCAACTTTTTGATTTATGGTTATAGATTAACTATTTACAAGCACAGAAACACAAATTATATGACATTAATTGTTTGAAACAAAATATTCTTGAAGGGAAACAAATCTGAGGATAAATAAAACACAGTCTCACAATTAGAGAAGAGCTCAGCTTTCCGCATGTGAGCCAACTGCTTTTCTACAACTCTAAAATGAAGCTATACATCTAGGTCAAGGGCTACCCACTCCAGCAAAAGTCTCAATTTAACAGTTTACTTCTCAGCCAAAACTTTAGCATATCATTTTGCCAATAGTCTAATTTGGAAAGAACAATCATCAGCTTCCTGTTGTCTCTAGGACAGAGGGAACACCCCCGGTCTTACTACTAAAACTGGGTGTTTAAAATGGGAGTTCTCAGTCAGAGACAACTTTTTCCCTTGTGACATTTGACAACTTCAAGAGATTCTTTTCATGGCTACAGACCTGGTGTAAAGGAGAGGGGGCAGTGTTGCTGGCACCTCAGTGTTGTAGCTTGGGGACTATTAAACAGAGCACCAAACCCTCCTGAGATCCAAGTAGGATCTTCTGTCCTACACATCCAGGATGGTGCTGAGCTTGGGAGCTCTGACTGGAACCACAGAGCCTACAGAACACAGAAAGAATTCCTTTTCTGTGTGTGATTACATTCTCAGCTTACTAATAAGTACTGGCTGGTTGTTAAATACACTATGTGGGATCTTAAGGGCTATATAGTGATGAAAAGCAGGCATTGTTCCCATATACATGACTACCTTCCTTGAAAAAATATATAATGTAGGCATTGTCAGAAAAACAAGTTTGTTTTGGATTTTTTTATTTATTTTAAAAGTCATCTATTCCAAATTCTCTAAGTTGCACAAACTGTCATATGGAAGGCACTTGACAATGCTCTGACAGGAGAGTGCAGAGGGGCAGGGCTGCCTGCTAGGCATTTAACAGGAGGGACCTTCACAGGTTTATTGAAATACCAGTTTCTATAGTTGCCTTTTCAATAGGATTGATGCTCCATACTTAATAGGCTGTTGTTTTTCTTTTATAAAAATTAAAATCAATGTAGTATAATAAGTGGTGTTTCACAAGCAGAAAAACAATAAAATGCAGTTTTCAAAACACAAATCCGAGACCTCTGTGGCCTCCAAGCATCTGTCCTCCTAAAATGTCTGGGATTTAACTGTCCTGAAAAATCCTCAGTGGCCTCCCATCTGAAGCTCAGGAGCTGACAGTCACAAGGTCGAACATACCCTTAATCATGGCTTCAGCTGCACACAGATCTTGTTTGTAGGTCACCTAAAGGACAGATAAACCTCATTAGACTCAACAGAGCAGGCAGGAATGTGAGAGCAGTAAAACAAAGCCCCAAGGAAATTCTTCCCCCGGGAGAAACTGCACACACCACACAAGCGATTTCCAAATGAGAGAGGCATTAGGCATTCACATTAAATCAAATTCAATTTCAACAAATTATGAAGATCCGATTCTTATATCTTTGACTAAGTTATGATAGCATGTAGCAGTGGTTACTGAAATATGATTACAGTAACTGGTGTTTTATAGTCAAAGGAAATGCGTAAGCATACAGAAGTATGCACACCACTGTTTTATAGGGCTTCACATTGGAAAAGAGGTGAGGAAGAAAGGGGGAAGAGGGAGGAAATAGGAGCTGGGAGGCCAAGGGAGAAAGAGAGTCTACAAATAACAAAAACTGACCAGCTCCATTCTAAGCTGAAATTATCAAAGACCAATGTACATTTAAAGGGACTTCTGAATTCAGAAGGTCATTGTGAAACAGGTTAGTTGTACCTTGTAAAATTTTTCTTAAAACACAGCCTCTATAAAAAGACTCTATTAGAGAGTACCACAGTGCACCTAAGGACAATGATGCACTTCCCCTAATAGCAAACAGCTTACTCATAATTACACCCTGCTTGTTGTAAAGTAACCTGCAATGGTATGGATATCTGGTCCATAGCAGATCCTTCCCAAAGGCCTTCCAGTAAGTTCAGATACAGAACACCTGCTAATTACTGCTTTGTACCATGGAACTAGTATATACAGTGAACAATAAAACAGTATCAAGTCAGTACAATAGGGTTCGATGGGCTCATCATTCAAATGCCAGTTAATTAACAATGTCAATGGCTTTGTCAACCTTGTCAAGTCAAATGTTCACCTAACTAGTCCCTTTCCAGACTGTCAGCTTGGTATTGTTTTGTTTCCTCTAAATGATCTTCTCCATGGATTTTTACAGATGTCTTGTTTAGCTCAAGTAGACCAGAGCACTTCTGTAAATTACATTCCTCTGCTAGGCCTTTACCCTAGCAGGTAAGTTTGATGTAATACTCAGTAATACTGCAGTAACAGCAAACCCAGAAAGACAGATGGAAGTCTACTAGACCAATTTACTAGTCTATTAAAATCAAAGATGACATTACTATGCCATCTGTACATAAAGTACAACTCATTGTTCTCTGTGACTTGGTATTGAAGTTACTATCCACAGTACATTTTTGCAGTCTACAAAACAAAAACAAGCTTTCTATGGATTTGCCAACTGTGATGTTTCTGATTCCAATACGTGTTTACGGAAAGTGTTATAAAATGTTCTAGATGCCTTCGGACTGCTAAGAGCAGAGCAATGGCAAGGGCCAGTGGAACCTTTGACCTCTAGGGATGCCCTCTTAGTCAAGGACTTCCTGTGGAATGGAATAAACCTAGTTTTGAACTATTTCTTAATTTCAGGTTAATTGCATTTCTGAATTCCAAACTAACTTATATTTGCAGTTTAAATAAGAAAATAAATCATATAGCTATTGTCTGTTGTATAGACTAAACTCCAGTCAGAAATCAAGTTTTGAGTGGTAAACTATATTCTAAGTTCAAATTAATATTAATACGGGACATTTAAACCCACGTAAAATTATCACCAAATACTAAATTAGCTTTCAGAATTCTTAAAACATCAAGCAATTACTTATGAATAAAGTTCATGTTTTTCACTTTATAGTAATAGCCACCAACTAGATTTTAAAAGTCTGTTAAGTTTATTTTTACTGCCTTCAGAATATAGATTACAGATGCCAACACAGAGATGAATGATTTTATTTTACTTAGATTAACATCAACTATGTGTTTAGGGACAGCTTTAAAGCCAGGCATAGTGGCACCCACCTATAATGCCAACAATTGGAGACTGAGACAGGAGGAGGAAGAATTAAGGTCAGATTAGTCTACACGGTGATTTGAGGCTTGTCTGAGCTGTGAGCTACATAGCCCAATACTAGCTAGAGGGAATAATCTGATTTTCCCTAAATAAACAGCAAATGCACTTCAAAGGAAATATTACTGGAAACTGTCATAATTTTGAAATGACACGTTATTCATTCGGCTAACTTTTTAAAAATGAATTGTCCTTTTTTATTTTTAATTTACAGAAGCATTGTAACAATCAGTTCTGAAGTTGATTCTCAGCACTTCTCAGCCTTGTGGGTAAGATCAGTGTTGACACTGAGTTTCTTCAGTCAGCACAATCTGTACTTTTCCTTTAACCTTGCATAATACCAAACTATTGAAAATAATGAGTTTTCAAAACCCTTGTGATGGACTAGCATGTTGATGGTTTTCTCACTGACTGCTTTTCAGCCTCTGCCCAGTGGAGCCCCTGGAGCCCTGTGAAGGTCAATGAAGGCAGTCTGTACAGGGAGATTGAGGTGAGGGTATGCCAATCACAAGCGCAGTTCCGTCATGTCTCTTTTACACGCTCGGTCTGTGCAGTGATTTCCCTGAGTCATGTGTTTAGCTGAGGAACCATTAACAGAAGAGAAACCTGACATTTTCACAAAATTATTCTCTCAGGCATGGGACAGGTTGCACTCAGGTATCAACACACACATTACCTAGTAATACTACACTTACATTTTGCTCATTTTATAGGCTAAGGCACAAGAGACCTTTCTGAACCAAACCAAGGCACAGTGGCCCCTACTTTCCTTGAGATAAGAGTACACTACTCTTGAAGCTGCCACAAAGCAACCTCATGGGATAATGGAGACACTGCCCCAATACTTGTCCTAAAAGCGTATTAATTAAAAGTTAGAGTATTTATTAAACACAGATATCAAGTGTAATGTGAATGACAGTTTTAGTTTAGTTCTAGCTGGACTGCAGAAGGACTG
>JADRCD010227489.1:0-10615 GCA_019843815.1 Montemys delectorum
AGGCATGGGGAGGGGGGAAGCAAAAGGAGTTTGTTCTTGTTGTTTTTGTTTGTTTGTTTGTTTTTTGGAGGGGAACCTGGGAAAGGGAAAATTTACATGTAAATAAAGAAAATATCTAATAAGAGTTACCTAGGAATTGGGCAAGTAATCAGACCACGGACCACATTTGTGAAACAAGAGTTGCTGAAAAGATCAAGAAGAATTCTAAAAACAGTGGACAGAGCTAAAGACATAAAACAAACAAAAAAAAAACATAGCCACAAACTTAATCTCCTCTCAGGAAAGCCCATGTCATCAGCTGAATCATTTCTGGGCTTTGTGCTGTGTCATTTACTTCCAGGTGTCTCTCCTGTCTGCCCCAGAGGACAATAAATCCCTGGGAAGGTAGGATCTGTCATCACTGCCTCAAGTCTCACCTTTGGCCATGGAGTCCTCAGCTAATATTTACTTTCCTTTATTTTTTCTTAAGTTATTTTATTTATTTACATTTCAAATGTTGTCCCCCTCCCTGGTCTTCCTCCACAAACCCCCCATCCCACCTGCCCTCCCTTTTGCCTCTAAGAGAGGGCTCCCCCACTCATCCACTCACTCCCACTTCACCCCTCTAGCATCCACCTGTGCTGGGGCATCAAGCCTCCACAGGACCAAGGGCCTCCCCTCCCATTAATGAGAGATAAGTCTGTCCTCTGCTACGTAAGTAGCTGGAGCCATGGACCCATCCACCATCTTTGGTTGGTGGTTTTGCCCCTGGGAGCTGGGGGGAAGGTCCAGTTAGTTGATATTGTTCTTGCTGTGGGGTTGCAATCCCCTTCAGCTCCTTCAGTCCTTCTCCTAACTCTTCCATTGGGGTCTCCATGCTCAGTCCTACAGTTGGCTTTTCAAACTGAACATTAAAAGAGGCATGCACTCTCATGTACATTTTTAAAAAAGAATGGTTCTTCCAAGCTCATTCTTGGAAAGGACCAGGAATGGGTGGAGATAGTGCTGACACACTGCCTTAGCAGAGCATCCCTTGTTCCTTGGTTCCTTGCCTGGAAATAGGTTTCTTCCTGGGATATTAGCATATAGCAAATAAATCCTAAAGTATCTTATTTCCTTGCCCAAATGCAGTACTTAACTCTGGTTGAGTTCTTAGCTGAAATTACTTACAGGAAGAAAATCTACCTAAGTGTCTTTGATTATTATAGAATACTTAAACCTTCATAAAACAGTGTCAATCGTGACACACACACACACACACACACACACACACACGCACAAAAGACTAAACACACCTCAAAAGACATTGTATTTAAGTATGATGATGCTTTATGGTTTATTTTTGATAGGGAAAATGAGACATTACTACCTATGTGAGTGCCTACCCAGGAATTCGCCCAGCTATGTGGGTTTCATAGCTGTACTTTCTGTAAAGGAAGGGAAATCCAACTTTATATGAGCAATTTGCTCTAGTTCATATACTCCCCCACATCTGGGAGAGGAATCGACTCTACTATACCAGCTTTGAATTGCTAAGCCTTTTGTTTCCTGTGCTCCTATGGAGAAAAGGTGTGTGTTCACAGGCTAAAGTCATATTGCCCCAGCCAGCATTACCAGTCTAATGGAATTTATTTTATATTGTCTTTCTTTGTCTCTTATCCATATAACAAGAAGTCAAGAATAGTCTTGGATGCTACTTGAGAACAGTAAAGGACCAATTGTCTTAAGTATAGCAGTGATCATGCCCTGGAGCCGTTGACCTCCCACCAAACCACACACCCTCAGCAAGAATGCAAATTGTCACATGGACGGAGAACTCATGCATTAGGTCCTCTGAGGCTTTTAGAGAATCCAAGTTAAGTGAAAAGAGTCTGTTTTACCGACTAAGTCACTCTTCCTGAGCCCCACCTCCTCGTCCTGACCTTGCAGCAAACTAGCTGGACTTTGGCGACTTTGTAATTTAGGCACTCCTCCATGCTTAGTGGTCTTCAGTCTGTTCACATCCATGGCAATTTCTCCCTCTCTCCTACTTTTCTCATCTGTGACAGTTTCAGCCCTGTGTTTATAAAACAAGTAGCGCTCATTGCGGCCTCCATCAGTGACCTTGGAATCAGTGTGACCAAAACGCTGGACAGAACCAACTAAAAGCAAGAAGGTTGATTCGGGTTCGTGTTTTCAGTGATCCACTCCATCATAGTGGAGGAGAGATGGAGGTGCTTGTGACGGTGGGAACATGTGACAGAGAGTCTCTTCTCTTTGGAAGCATGAGGCAGAAGGCTACTTTATAACCAAGTCCAGGATCTTACCCCTCAAGTTCCTCCCCTAGTAACCTACCCACTCAACTCTATGTCCCAAAAGTTCTACAATCGCACAAAATAGCTGTGTTATGACCTTTAGCAAGGCCACACTTCCTACACTTACCCAAGAAGTGCCACCAACTAGGAGCCAATTATCCAAACATCTGAGCTATGGACATACACACTCCAACTCTCACAGGCATAATATTTCAAGATTTTATTGTATCTTAAGCAGCTCTGAAATACCCAGGACAGTAACTGCATGAAGAAGATATTGAGTCATTTAGCCACCCATTCGTGGAACAAAGCTTTATAGAATGTTTACAGCACATAAAGTATTGTCTAGGCTAGCAGGTCTTCAACACCGGATGAGCGTCAACACAGGATGAGCGCTTTCCCTCAAGGACTTTACACTGCAGTCTGGATTGGACACACAGACCACAAAACACAATCATGAAGAAAACCAACAGAGTGGTGAAACATTAAGCAGGGTGGGGGAGGCAGGGATGCCATTCAAATCGTGTGTTCAAGGAAGTTTGCCCCAAAGCCATAGACCTTGAACTAGGATGCCAAGGAATTAAAAATTCTGTTTAATTTAGGGAGACCTAGACTCAGAGGGGTTCATAAAAGGCCAAATATCCCATGACTGCAATCCCAAACCTGCCTGCTTTAGTCTACACCCCGTTGCCTCCTAGAGGGACAGAGCAGATAACAAAGTCTGCTGTGTGTAAGAGGCTGTTGGGACACAGGCCTACCCTTGCTCTGCTGTCTGGGAAGAAGATGAAAATGAGGAAAATGCCCTCAGGGACCAGTCACCTCAGTATTTGGCAAGGACATATATACGTATGTGTGTGTGTGTGTGTGTGTGTGTGTGTGTGTGTGTGTGTGGTATTTAATTATTCTTCACTAATTTTCTCTCTCCTTAGTTTTTTACTCCTAATCCCACAAAAGTTTTTCCTTAAACATAGCAATAAATAAAATCCTGTATTCAATTCTGGTTTTGATATGTTTTCAGGATCTATTTTTCAAGACATGAATAAGATGTGTATATAAGTACATATCTCGCCATTAAAATTCAAATCATACCATTCCCACCCCATCTCCAAAGGAAGTAGTAATTCATTAAAATGGGAACTATCAAGGGGGGGGGGTTCCTTGTCAGCTGATTGGATGGTTAGCCCAGTGGATAGCCTGCAGCCTGATTACAAACGGCATTCAGTAACGTCTACTCTTCCACTTGCCCATGCTTTCTTTGAGTGATGCTGAGAGACAAGGTACTCACTCGCGATGCTTTCAGGAATGGCTTTATTATTGAAGCTGAAACACCCAGCTGTCTGTAAGGTCCTTAGGGAATCAGTCTTCCAGTAGATGAAGGGCCATTGCGTAAGGAGGAAGAGAGGCTGGGGCATTTCTTCCAGGAGAAAATGGGGCCTCAAGTTTAGAGTGAGCAAGGTAGATGCAGAGCTCCTAACAAGGACAGCTCCAACCAGAAAAGCTGTTGAAGAACACTTGATTGTCATCCCTGTCTCTCTTTAAAATCAGGACAGTTACCAAGGAAGGGAAAAGATGGACACTTGCCTGATGGCTTGAAGTGAATGCCTCTTACTGTAATCCATTGTCAATAATCAGGAGGCAGAAAGGATCATGAAGCTCAGAACCTAGGACTTGGAGTCAGGAGGAAGAGTGTGGCCCTACCACCTCACAGCTGTGGTGTGGGGTTTGTATAGACCCTTGTTCCCCAAGTCCTAGAGTCTATACAACCGACTTTGCTTTTTGTAGCAATGTCAATAGTCACACAGGGCGACAGTCAGGAGGTAGGAAGGGAGAGAGAAGTGATAGACAGAGAAGAATGAGGGGAACACTAAGCATACTTGTGGTATTTTATATTGACTTTTAACTTGATGTGCTCTAAGTTACTACAAAGACAGATCTCTGGCCATGCCCAGGAGATTGGGTTAGCTGAGACAGGAAGAATGACCCTAATTTCTAGACTGAATATAAAGAAGAAAGTTAACACTGCATGAACAATCACTGACTGCCCTCTGCTTCTGCAGCATAGCCAGCTGCCTCCTACCTCTGTCCCCCACCTTCTCTGACATGATTTGGCTATATCCCTTGGAACTGTAAGCCAAGGCAAACTCTTCCTCTTATATGTTATATTGCTTTTGTACAGAATAATAGAGAGAAGAGGAGGAGATGGCAGGCATTTAGGATCCAGGTTCTGACTTTACCTAAACTAAGCTCCTTATCTGAACCTTTTTATGGTATGGTTCCTTGAATTGTTTTAAATGGCTGTCCAAAGAGCCCCAGGGGTCAAATCTGGCTAGAGCCTATTTATGGGAATAAAGTTTTATTGAGGCACAGCTGCAAACACATTTGTCAGTTTATGAGTTGCCTGTGGCTGTTCTCACTGTGAAGGCTGAGTTGAGTCACCATGTCAGAGACCATATGGCTCTAAAGGCTGAAAATATTCATTCTTCAGAACATGCTTGTCAACTTTAAGCTTAACGGTCCAGGACTATCCCAGCAATTTCTTCTTTTTGGGTAGCTGATTGACAGGAGTTGGTTTCTATCACTGGCTGCTTGGTCATTCTGAATTTGATATCCAAAATATGGAACTTAGCCTTGAATACATTGAACTTCAGCACACAGAGTGGCCTCAGAAGGAAAGTCTCTTAGGCACATCCCTGCCCTTTCATCTCTTGTCTTTCTTTCACTCCAAAACTAGTTAAAAAAAAAAAAAAAAAAAAACCAAAACAGAATTCCTCTTCTCCCAAGTTGGTCATAAACACCAGCCCTTCTCTCCCCAGCAGCAAATCACAAAATGGAAAAAGGAGGAGGAAGGGGAGGAGGAAGAGGAGGAGGCAAAGGAGGAGGAGGAGGAGGAGGAGGAGGAGGAGGAGGAGGAGGAGGAGGAGGCCATCCCATACTGCCTCTCTCTTCTTGTTTGAATACCTTCAATCCAGAAGAGTTCTGCTCTATACCTGGGGGTTAATAAGGCCACACAGAGTTCAAGAAGAGTCTGAACACACTGGCCTTGCTAGGGTTGGCACCTCAGTCTGTTACGATAACACATATCATCTTTAGTTCACACACATTTCCACCTGGCTGCCCCTTCTCCATTAAATCTAAGTGTAAAAGCAGTTCCCCTGGGCCGCTGGTCCTGCATTCGTGAAGGCCCTGCTGGCGCACTAGACCTTGATTAAATGAACTTTTCTTTTCTTTGCATCCCTATCGCTATGTAGAGGGGTGTGAAGAGTGGCTCACGGAGGCAGGAGGTAGATTTTCCTACTGCATCATCAGCAAGAGTCTTGACTAGCTGTCCTCAGCTTCACTCAGGCTCAGTTTACTAAGTTTACACAGTGGCATCGGTCCAGCCCTTTGCTCCTGTCTGCATCCGTCATTTCTTCTGGTCATGTCCTTGGATGCAGAAGCTGTGCCATTTTGCACCTTGCTTTCCAGGAGGAGGTATATGCTGGCTCCCCCTTCTACTTCCCTTCCCCCATATGCTTTTAGCCAGGGGGAGGCACTCCTGGCTTAATTTTGTTTTCGTTTTGTTTTGTTTTGTTTCGTTTTGTTTTGTTTTGCATTTTCTGATGCTTAGTGCAAAGCAGATACTCAATAAACACACATTTTATCAAGCTAAATCTTTCCTTCAACTGTCTGTGCCCAAATAAATCTCTGGGTGGGAGAAGAAGCTACTTATAAAAGTGGAGTTTAGTGTTCTTTCACAGAAGACCATCTTCCAGGCCAAGTGTTCAGAATTCATCAAGAAACAAAATAAATCTTCAACCCCTGAATATTTTCAGTACTGTTTGCCTAAAGCGGCTGTTTTGAAAATGTAGTCCCTGGGCAGCACCAACAGGCTCACCCAGAGCTTGCTAACTACACAGTCTTAAGTGTCACTCCAGACTCTACTCTGTAAAATAGAAACTTGTGAGTGGAGCCCTTAGTCCTTTTATCAAAAGCACCCACTGATTCAAACATTTGAAACCATAAAGCCAAACGAGGGCCCGGCAAGCTTCTTCATAAAAGCAGATGCTGAAGATTCAGACCTAGGCCAAGAAAATCAAAGATACGTAGTGTTCACATATTGAGAGAGAACAGAGATCTCCATAAAATGTTCAATGATATTCAAACCATACTATGTAATATGGTGGTAGATGTCTAGAATCCCAGCACTTGGGAAGCAGAGGCGGGCAGATCTCTGTGAGTTCAAGGTCAATCTGTTCTACCTAGTAAGGCCATCCAAAGCTACATAATAAAGTAGTTTAAGAGTCCCTCTCAAACATGTATTATGTAATTTGTAGAAATAGTATAATTCTTGTTAATACATCTTTACTAAAGGAAGAATGGGGAACTTCTTCATGATATTTCGATCAATTGAGGTTCAAGGTCAATGATATCCATCAGTATAATACCACCATAAATGTGAGCTCCTTTACTTCTCAAATTTATATACTAAAGCCAAATTTCATTGTAGTATATTTGTAGGTACGGCCCTTTAAAGGATAATAAGAACACAAGTGTGAACCCACGATGGGATTAGTGTCCTTATAAAAAGATAAAAGGGTAAGCTGAGAGGTGGCTCACAGAGTAAAGACACCTGCTGCCAAGCCTGATGACTCGAGTTTAGCCCCAGGACCCCCATGGTGGAAGAAGAGAATCCTGCAAGCTGTTCTCTGACTGACTGCCATATGAACCGCAACATACTAATATACTTGCACAAACAAAATAAAAGAAATAAGTTTTAATCTTTACGAGAAGAGACGCCTTATTCTTTTCAGCCACGTGAGATAAAGTAAGGGAAGCACTGCCCGTGACCTTAGACTTCCTAGACTCTAAAATTAGCCAACATCACAGCATTGTGATGCTCACACAATTGTGTTATGTTCTTCTGGTACATGGGGAGATATTAGACAGGTCTAGGCTCTATGCCCAGGCATATGCCCTGATTCACAAGACCCCTTGAAGGTATGCTCTAGATAGGTAAACCCAGGTGCAATAACCACCAATAGTGACATCAGTCAGAACAGGATGTTCTGATGGTCAAAGAGCTACTGGAACTCCAGAAAGGTGTGGCTGTCCAATCAGTGAGAAGTCCAGGGAAGCTACCTGCACTCCCTCAGTAAATGACACTCAGTTCTCTCAGAAGCATCGGGTGGGGAAGAAACAAGAAGTTTGACCACTATGCAATTTAGATGAAACATAAGAATAAAATATTGCTTCTCTACCTGCTACTCAAAGCCAAGCCTTTAAATCACAGTGGAGATCACACCCTGGAGGACTCCCCTGGACAGGCTCTCCGCAGGATTCCCAGAACCAAGAAAATGTTTCTACAGATGCAGAAAACAGAACAACTATTTGAACAAAGGAGCAACTTGAAGTGTGTTGCTCTTTATCACTTTTCTGAATTTCCAATTTTTTTTCTTTAAGAAGTCCAAATTTTTTTAGTGAAAAAATTCTAAAGTGTTTGAAGCAAAGCAAATGAAGAAAAATTATTAGATTCTAGGATCAGAATCTAATCTGATCAAAGCACTACAGATGATAATTTTATTTCACTCTGTGAAAAAATATAACTACAAGTCTTTCCAGAAAAACTCTTCTTAATATGAATTTCTACCCTTGGTTAAATGAAAATAGTTATTTGTAAGTTTTAAAAAATAATAATATATTCTTTCAAGTTTTTTAATGAAAGACACTTTTAAGGAGAATTAGCTAACAGGAAAAACTACCATGAAGGATTGAAAAGGAAAGTAAATAATTCATCAACTCCCCAGCAGTGCCCACTACACTTTAGATAGGCACCAAAGACGCCTAAAGCGAGTTCATTTGTGCAGCACATTTCTGCTTAGAATCGTCCTGTCGGCTTCAAAACACCCTTGTTCCGTTTGCATATTTCATGTGTAACAGGGTGTCTAGGTTCAATATCAGCACTAATCAAACAAGGACACTCTTTACCAGGTACATAAGAACTCTTTACCAAGAAGAAGATCTCCTTACCAGCTAGACTGTTTCCTAGAAAGGTAGATACACATCATATTAAATGTGAAAGGCTCCTAAAGATTCAAGATGTGGAAAATCATTTTTTTAAAAAATCTAAACCCTTGTATAAAATGAAAAGAAGGAAGAAAGGAAGAGGGAAGGAAGGAAGGAAGGAAGGAAGGAAGGAAGGAAGGAAGGAAGGGGCAAGCAACAGGCTAGCAAGCAGGTGAGCAGGAGAAAGGAAAGGAAGAAGAGAGGAAGGGAGGGAAGGAAGGCAGATGGGAGGGAGGACAAGGAGGGAGGGAGGGAGAGGGGGAGGGAAGAAAGGAAGAAAGGAAGGAAAAAGGAAGGAAGGAAGGAAGGGAGGGAGGGAGGGTCTTACTAAATTCTCTACCTGGAAAGCTTAATTTTTTTAATTATTTGATTTCTTCCAAAGAGATGTGTTTGCACAATATGCACAAAAACTCCTATTACTTGTATGAAAGGTTAGAGTTTCCCATTGAAGAACATCATTAGATTGCATAAAACAATTAGGATGGAACCAAATTAAAACATATGCCCATCCCAACGATGGTTTTTAGAAAGCACAGACCTGAAATAAGACTTTTTAACACTAAACTACTTAATCTGCTTCCCTCCTTCCTGCTGCTGATGGATTTATGCTGGCCCCCTACAAGCTCCATGCCTTCCTCAGAGCTGAGAGAGACTGATTATTTTCAGACCCCCTTGTGTATTTTTAAACATTTAATCTAAAACCTGGAATAAATTTTTCTTTGTGGGCTTGACATATTGTCAGGAAAATTACAAATCTTCAAAAAATGCTAATATCAACTATGACTACAACAAATTGGAATCAAATCCCGAGTCTCCTCTCCTGGGGTTGCTTTAGGACCAAAACAAACACTACTCAAGAAATTGAATTCTGATAACTCATTTTCCTTGTTATTGAGAAAGAAAAATTGGAAAAGAGAAAGGTACCTGGGCCAGGAATTGTTTGCCTGGTTAAACAGGGGTCTGTCACCCTTCCAAAGGAGGCAGGGCGGGGGGCAGGGCAGGGCAGGGCGGGGCAGGGCGGGGGCAGGGTGGGGCGGGGCGGGGCGGGGTGGGGGCAGGGCAGGGGCAGGGCGGAGGCAGGGCAGGGCAGGGCGGAGGCAGGAGGAGAGCCCTGAACTTATAGGTTTCAGATTTCCGTAGACTCCTGCATATTGGAGAACTCAGTACCGGGTATAGCTATGAGCTTTGAGGTTGACCAGTGTCTTCATGCAGATGGGGGAATGTTCTGACTTTACTGACAAACACAACAGCCAGGCCAGTGAGAAAGCTAGTTCATGAAAGTATTTCTCCGGTGACTTCGTTAGGGTTTCTACTAATGTAATAAAAAAAACTTACAAAAGCAGCTTGAGGGGAAAGACTTTATTTCATCTTACATGGTCATCTTGTATGTCCATCCAGAAGGGAAGTCAGGGCAAAGACTTAGTCAGGAACCCACCCCGAAGCAGAAATAGAAGCAAAGACCGTGGGGGATGCTACTAGCTTGCTCAACACACTTTTGTACATAACCCAGGACCAGCAGCAGCCTGTGGGCAATACTTCCCACGGTGGGCTGTGCCCTCTCTCATTCATTATCAATCAAGAAAATGCCCCCACAAGCTTGCCGACAAGGACATCTTCTCAATTGACTTTTCCTCTTCCCATACGACTCTAACTGCGTCAACTTGAAAACAAAACCAAACCTAACCAGCACACTGGCAAGTCTGGCAAGCGGAGTTCAGCCCCTGGTGGTGAAAGGAGAGAACCAATACCCACACGTTGTCTTCTCACGTCCATGTGCGTGCCACACTCGAACACTCACAATGAGGAAACAAATACTTTAATTTGAAAGTTTGGGTTCTTAAGAAAAATTAAAACCACAAGACTATGGCTGTCACCTTGACTGGAGGTACATCACGCGGCTTAGGTGTTCTGACTTCATCTTACCGCTACCCAGAGCTGCTCTGAAAAGGGTATTCAAGCCGTCCTTTACTTTAGTGAGTGCAGGAAGGAATTTTTTCATCTGTATCTGATTCTCCCATGTACCAAGAGTTTACAACCAGTTTCCAAGATGGTCCTGGAGGCCCCAGCTTCCTGCCATTCAAACCACTGAGGACTGGACTGCTTTCTATTGTTCTGGGCTTGATCTCGGGGACCATCACATAAGGCAGAAGTGATAGTCTTTCACTTTTGAGATAAGAAAAGTTCTCTCTCTCTCTCTCTCTCTCTCTCTCTCTCTCTCTCTCTCTCTCTCTCTCTCTCTCTCTCTCTCCCCGCTGTCTCTGTCTCTCTCTCTGTTTCTCTGCCTCTGTCTCTCTCTCTCC
>JADRCD010227491.1:0-59963 GCA_019843815.1 Montemys delectorum
ATAATAATAATAATAATAATAATAATAATAATAATAATAATAAATCATCTCCCAACAAAACCCACTTCCAGTTTAAAATTATGTGAAATCTTTAGAGAATTAATGCCAATCCTTCCCAAACACAGTCCCAAATAGGATAATTTCAAATTCATTTTATAAAGGCAGAATAACATGTATACTAAAATGAAATTGATGCAAAAATTCTCAACAACATACAGGAGAATCAAATCCAACACCACAGTAAAGTACCTGCCTCCCTCCCCGTGTCCCCACACATGCCCAGAGGGATTGGTCCTGGAATGCATGGATGGTTTTACACATAAATAAATTAGAGTAGGGAAAGGCTGAAGCTATGGGGAAATCTATGCTACTCTAATCCTAAGAAAAAAGTCACTTTAAGTCTATAGAACAGAGATGGCTTCAAAAGATGATTGCCTGAGAGTAGAATTTTAAGTTAAGTTAGGCAGACAACTTGGCTAGATGTGCCACTAAAGAAGACCCAAAATGACAATTCTATGTGAAAAGATGATTGCTATTACTAATCAAGAGACTACAAATCAAAGGAGCTATGACATCTACTGCATACCTGTTAAAATGTCACCATCAATACACACACACACACACACACACACACACACACACACACACACACACAGAGGGGGGAGGAGGGAGGGAGAGAGAGAGAACACAAGTGCTGTAGGGCTGTGGGGAAATGTTACACACAGCAGCAGGAAGCTCGTACTGGTTACTATTCATTTTTGCTGTGATAAAACACCATGTCCAAAAGTAACTTACGAAGAGTTTATTTGCTTGTAGCTGGGGAGGGAGAGTCTGTAATAACAAGGGAGGCACTGAAGGAAGCAGGCAGTCAGAGCAAGAAAAGGAGGGAACCACATCTCAACCATACAAAAGAAGCAGAAACAGTGAACTAAAAGTGGGCTGAGGCTAAAAACCCTAACGTCCTCCCCAAATGACTTACTTCTCCAGCAAGGGCACACCTAATGGTTCCATAGGCGTCCAGAGCAGTGCCCTCAACTAGGAACCAAGTGTTCAAAGATCTGCGCCTGTGAGATATTTCTTATTCCAAATACCACAAAGGTCAAATGATAGTCACTATAGAAAACAGTCTGAAAGCCCTCAAATAATTAAAATGAGAAGTACCCCGGGATCTAGTGAACTCACTTCTGAGCACTTAGCCAAAGGAATGGAAATAGGATCTTTGAAGAGATGTTTACATCCTCCACTTCACATTCCAGAAGGTGGACGGACCATAAATCTCCACCTTGTGATGGACTGATGGAGAAAATGTACATATATATATACACACATACACACAGCAGTGTATTAATCAATCTTGAGGAAGTCGGTTGTGTAACATGAACGACCCTAGAGGACATTGTACTAAGGGAAATGAGCCAGTCACAAAGCGATCAACACCGCCACCCCCCACCCGTGACCCTAATCACACGAACTTGTAACATGGTCGGTCCAATTTGGAGAACAGAGTATCGAACGATGGTGGCCAGAGACTGTGGGGAGGAAAGAACTGGAAGCTTGTTTAACGATGAAAAGTTTCAACTTTGCCAGGGACAAAACAAAATACGTTCGCAGGAACTTAAGTCAGCAACCATGAGCTCCTTGAGTGTGGGAACTTCTCAGAGCCCTGCTCATATGTTCTCAATTAGCCTTTGTTCAGCTAGACTATACGGAGGCTAGTGTGGAAGTGGAAAGTTACAAGTTTCGTACAAAACTACAAACTGTAGGGTTATTACTGTTAACCAACTAGTAAAACCTCCGTCTTCCATTCTTGTTATTCTTATTTCAGAATGAATTATATAACATGAATTTAAAAGCCGCACAAGTGATGACTTTCTTAGCTTCTTCTGTCACATTGGCTATATCCCTCTACCTCACTGATTCAAAGACAGGCCTACAGTTCATAGATGGTCAAGCTCGGCCCTGCTGTTGGGATCCACAGGAGGAAAAGAGGCCCATATGTTTGTGTCTGTCCCCTTTTCATCCCTGGCAGTCATGTTTCTGGTCACCCTTCCACCGAGCCCATAGCAGCTCTTCTCAACACACCCTTCCCAGTTCCCATACAGATGGGTTGTGCTTGGCGTGCTAAGTGAGCCTCCCTGTCCACTTTTGGTCTACAGTATAATTTTTAGGTTCTTGAATTTACATCTAAGAGTCTGACGGCCAAATGAACATAGAGGCCAACAAATATGTCCTCACTGGGCAGAGCATCTTACAAGGGAGCACTTGGGAGAGAGCTGCTTACCCAATTTTAAGTGTAGCACCAAACTCAATCCTCTCCTTTAGCTATTCCCTTCCTGCATGGCCCCACTGACTCTTAGACGACTTCTTTACAGTTCTGCAATTAAGTACTTTCCTTTGTTCTCTGTCCTCACGGTGTAGGGCAGAGTACAACCATGAGAGAGAGAGAGAGAGAGAACTTATGAGAGAGCGGCTTATCCAATAGCGTGGAGTCTGTACACACAAAACCCTGCCAATAGAAAAATGTCACGAAGTTTCTTATTTTCCTGTTATCATCACAAAACAGCCAAGTTATATTGAACACATGCCTGCAATGTGTACTAACCATTTGAGTACCTGTTGGCATAGTTTTGGTATATCTAACTATTTAAAACATATGATCATTCTGCCTTGGCCTGGATTATCTCCCAGTATAATAGTGCACTTAGTCTACTGGCATGGTGGTGGAGTCAGAAACTCTCAGTGTCTGTGTGCTGGGCCTTTTCTCTCAAAATATCTGCACAATGGTTTGGAGGTTCATATGCTGAGCAGTGTCCACATGCTATAAGTCAGCTCTAGTGAGCTTCTGACTTGAGGGCTTAGGAATTGTTTGTTTGTGTAGACATTTGCAGGAAAGAAGGGCTTTGATCTTTGAATCTTGGTGTTGTTTCTGTGATCTCTATACCAATAGCACTTTCTGAGCTGTAGAAACAGAGGTTTTAAGCATTTCCTGAGCTCTGTATATGCATGCACACCTTATCTGTGTTAAAGGGGATCACAGACATTGTCATCCCAAAGTATGCTGTTTAGGTCAGCTAACTGGGAAAAGAATCAGCTGCCGAAATGCCAAGGTGCCAAGATGTGCTTCTGAGCCACGCATAGTTTGAGAGTGTGAGAAGAATCTCTACACACCCTCTGTTCACATGGATTTTCATCTCCTTTGCCCGTTCTCACCCCTGTGCAAACGTATCCCAAGGGTCCCACATTTTTAAACACTTATAACTTGATGCTCTGGTTCTAATTCTGTATGAAAATGTTCAACTCTAACTGCATCATCATGGGCTTTCAATTCCCCATAATAGCTCCAGTGGCACATAAAACCAAAACAAATGTATGACCTTTTCTCTTGGTCTTTTGTCTGTCTTCTGACCATGGCAAAATCCCTGTAAAGAAAAGAAGTAAACGCAGACTTCATGTATGTGATGCATGGGATTTCCTCTCTTTGGGTTTTAACCAAACCAATGTTTAACTTCCTTGTTCAAACTAACATCAATTCTTAGTTGATGAGTAGTGCCTTATTTTGCAGGTAGATAAATCATTTGCAGCCATTAAGCATTTATTTTTCTCTTCATTGACATGTATAAGTGTTTGGTTGTGACTCAAGTGCAGATCTTGCAGGTGAATGAAATGTACTATATTTTAGGAAGTAAGATGCTGAGCAGGACTCTAAACACATTAAACATTCCTCTGCTCTATTATGAGGCCATCATACAGCTGGAGGCACTGAAGATGCCTGAAGGAGTGTCTGAAATGTTTTCATGGCCCCAGAGACACAGGAAGGCACAGATACCAGAAACCAACTCAATCTATAGCCTATTAAAAGTTTGTCCTTCCAAACTGTAATCCTTTACATATTCCTTTATTTTAAGAAAGAGACAAAAATGATTGTCTTTTTCAAGGCCCGTCAGAAAAAGAAACAAGTATCTCTCTTCTGGAACTATACACCAGCTATACTACAGCTTCCCAAGACCATTCCTATGGCCCTAACCTGACAAAGGTGTCTTAATTCACTACCCCAATCACAGGTTTTCACCTTCTGTGCAACGTAAAATGAAATAGCCATCTTAACTGAAGTATAGAAGAAAAATGTTTGCAAATACATGAGCACTGGTTGCTGTCTCTGAATCATGCCCCCCTTTCTCCTAACAGGCTAAGAGCGAGGCTCTGCTCTCTCCATGGAGTCAGATAGTATCTTAAGGGATTTCCAGCAAGCACTGTGTACTTTCAACACAGCTAATCCTCACCTTGGCAGTCTACTGCATGAGTTTCCCCAAACTCTGTAAGTGATTAGATGCTGTAATGAAACCTTTCATCTTTCATCTCTTGCAGGTCTCAGGTGGTGCTCTTTGAATGGACCATTAGCTCTGTGTTCTTCTGTTGAAGTCCATTCTGCCTCAGTCATTTTAAAAAATTTATTCTTCTCTCATATATTACATCCCGACCACAATTGCCACTCCCTCTTTCCCTGCCAGTCCACCTACTCTCCCCCATCCACTCCTCCATTTCCCTTCAGAAAAGGGCAGGCCTCCTATGGAAAAGCAGATATGGCATATCGAGTTGAAATAAGGCTGTTTGTATTAAGGCTGGACAAGGCAACCTAACAGGAGGAGAGGGTTCCAAAAGTAGATGAGAGTCAGGGACAGCCTCTGCTCCCACTCTTAGAAGTTCCACAAGAAAACCAAGCTACACAATCATAGCATATGCAGAGACCCTAGAACAGACCCATGCAGGTTCCCTGACCACGAATCTCCCAGGGAGGCAGAAATAGAGTATATATCCAGGGCAGACTATGAGAGGGTGCAGACTGGAAGAGGAGTGGTCAAGTACAGGGAGGATGGAGAGAGAGAGAGAGAGAGAGAGAGAGAGAGAGAGAGAGAGAGAGAGAGAGAGAGAGAGAGAGAGATATCTGGGAGAAAGAACTGGAATTGGGTGGGAGGCATCTCAGGGATAAGCTAGAAACCTAGTACAATGGAAATGCCCAGGAATCTATGGGGGTGACCCTAGGTGGGACTGTTAGTAACGGGAAATGTGGAGGTCGCCTCAATCATTTTTGGAGAAAGTTATGTAGTTTGGAGGTGTACCTTATCAAGCTGGGAATAGAGTAGATAATTCAACCTTGCCCACACCATGCCAACACACTTCCTTGTTAGGTTAGAGGTGTGCATTTTGAGTCTGAATATACTGGATTGGTGTCCTTTGTGCTAATTCCCTAACTGCAGAATTCAGGTGGATGTATTAAATGTGTGTATGTGTGTGAATGTGTGTGCGTGTGTGTGTGTGTGTGTGTGTGAGAGAGAGAGAGAGAGAGAGAGAGAGAGAGAGAGAGAGAGAGAGAGACTCAGCTTGCTATATGAACCTGGTTTTATTAAGCTCAAACGTCTCATCCGTTCCAAGGAATGATGTCACGGTTTTTGAATGTCTGACTGTGCTCCAAAAGCTGATTCTGAAGCTCCCATTTCCCAGTGGTCCGATATCTACCCTGGATGGGGTACTCAGAAGCGTGGTGTAGTTGGTAACACTTGCATATTCTCCTGGATTGAATTCCTGGGGCTCTTTGGTCCCAACTCTAACTTTCAGTGAAAAAATTACTTTTACTTAAATAAAGTCTATCTTACTTTGTTAGTCTATATTTCTCACAGTAGCTATGTAACTTTTCCTATAGAGGAAAAGTTCACCCCAGGTAGGGCACCAAGAACATTTCAGTGAAACAATTCCTTTCAAGTTTAGCTTAGTGAACCACTGAGTTTGTTGGGGTTACTAACAGGAACAAGATAAAGGACTTCTTACAGGTACACGGATGACTCAAGGTCAATGGTATCACCAGGAAGCCCACTACAGCATGACTAATGACCAAGAAAATCTATATCCCTAGTGCATTCAATCCAACTTGTAAGTTGTATACATGGCCAGAGTCTGGCCCTTCAACCAATTATCAGCTGCTCCCATAATCATGGTGAGGGATCCTATGAATCTTTTAAGTTCCAAGCATTTCCAGTCCCTTGCAACTTTCTCCACTTATTTTCTTAAACTCACAAACCATGTTCTTCCTTCTATATCGTAGTAAACATTTACTGTCACCTTGACAGGATCGAGAACCACTGAGAAGACAAACCTCTGGCCAACGTACTGAGGGGGTTTCCACATGGATTTAGTTGAAGTGGTATGGCCCGCCCTAAATGTGGGCAGCACCATTTATTCCATGGGCAGGGACTCTGGGGCTCTCTTTTCTACCTGACTGTGGATGCAGTGTGCCAAGCTGCTTCAGGCTCCTTCCACCATGGCATCCCTACATGTTAGACTGCACCCTTGAGCTGGGAACCGAGATAAATCATCCTTCCTTAACTGCTCTTACCAGGTTCTTTTTCCCAGCAATGAAGAAATTGAACAACACACCCTGGGGGAGGGGGGGAAGTGCTTTAATCAGAAGATAGAGTTCAGACAATAGTAACCCCGTGGGCAACAAGGAGCTGTTCATACCCTCCAGGTTCCTTTACAACGATCTATTAGGTACTGACTACTCCATCCGTCCATGAAAGGTTTGTCTTTTCTAGGAATTGAAAGAGGCTAGAGTGTCTATGTTTTATTTCAAGCTCCTTCCTGTGTAGACATGATAGGAAGAATAGGGCTAGCATTATCGACAAAAAAATTAATCTTTTATTTAATACAAATTTTTGTAACATTACAGTTATTCTTTTTGTACTTTTTATTGCTTTTTTTTCTGTATTTCTTCACCTAGTGATATGAAATCACTCTTTCAAACTCATCACATGCTGTCAACTGACACATGATTCTCTTGAAGGACTGTAGCTATTCTTGCTGGTGTGCAACGCACTGGACCCAGGAATTACTGGGGCATTGGGTGACGTATGAAGGTAATCAGTCATCCAGAAGGAACACTTAACTTACTGTAAGTATACATTTGTAGACCTATCTTAGATACTCAAGAAACATTGGTGTTCTTTTTTTTTTTTCAAGCAAACTTAAGCCAGGATTAGTAAATGACACCCATACCCCCTTCCTGGCAGATCACAAATGTCAGATGTCCGTCAGTTACTACTTGGACTCCAACCTAGGCCTGTGGTTGAATGCTGTCGGCTCTGAACTGATGCATTAAGTTAGTCTGCAGCAGACTTCCTCAGCCTCGTTGCTCCCGGTTAACAATGGTAGTCTGCTCTGTGGATTGCGGGATGTGTGATAACATATCTAGCCTCTACCCACTAACAGCCAGTACCATCTTCCCACCAACTGTGATAATCAAAATACCTCAGATTGCCTGACTAGTTAGCGACAGACTTCGTGAAGTCCAGCTAAACAAATACACCAAGCTCTCTAAAGTAAATTTCTTAACTCCCAGAACATAATGCAGTGCTCACTATGACTGCAGCAGAGCAACGGCTGTAACTACAGATCAAGAAGACCAAGAAACCCCCAATCAAACCTTATGACAAATACAGACACTTTGTCTAATGAGGTGTCTTGACTCTAAGAGTTTTCCGGTCTGTGTTTCTGTGAATTTATTCATAAGATCATCAAGTTCATACTGGGAACCATTGCCTTCAGTTGATGTAATTTTTAGGAAAAAATTATTTTAGAGAAAGGAAGCTTGTAACTGAGTTTTAACTCCAAGAAGTGTTTCAGGAGTCAGCAGTTGCTAGACCTACTCATGCCATTTCATAGGTTATGATACCTTGGGCTACACTGCTGGCAAATTATTTTAAGTATATATTTTGATATATCTAGTACTGGCCATTCAATGGTAATCAATGTTCTAAAAATAAAAGTTTAACGCACCTCATAAATCATGCCTGCATTTAAATGTCATTTTAATGCTTCCTTTGACAATTCCTGTGAGTTGAGGTGGTCATGTTCGCAGCTGAATATGGTTTTGTGATGTGTGTGTGTGTGTGTGTGTGTGTGTGTGTGTGTATGATTCAAAAACAGTTGTGCTTATGTGCTCTATCCCAGTGTCTTCAAGAGTCAAGAAAAGTAATTAAAAATTTGTTTCCTCCCTTCCTTCCTTTATCCAAAGGTTCATAAGAAATGGTGCAGTATTCTAGTACACTGTCAGCTATGGCTACCCACACATTCACCTCTATTTCTAGTTGTATGACTTTTATTTTATTTCATTTTTTGTATTATTCAGAGTGTATGAGTGCCTGTGAGTTCAGAAGGGGAGGGAGGGGAGGGAAGGGTGATGGAGGATGACTATAATCAGGAAGGCTATACTACCTTAAAACACATTCGTTTTTTTATTTGTTTAAATATTTTTTAAAAAAAATTTATTGGTTATCTTGTTTATTTACATTTCAAATGTTATTTCCCTTCCTGGTTTCCTCTCTAACCCCCCATTCAGCTCTCCCTCCCACTGTCTCCACAAGGATGCTCCCCCATCCACCTGCCCATTCCTACCCCCCCAGCCTAGCATTCCCCTAGAGTGAGGCATCAAGTCTTCACAGGACCAAGAGCCTCCCCTCCCTTTGATGCCAGACAAGGCCATCCTCTGTTACATAAGCAGCTGGATCCATGGGTCCCTCCATGTCTATTCTTTGGTGGGTGGTTTAGTCCCTGGGAGCTCTGGGGGCTCTGGTTGGTTGATATTGTTGTTCTTCTTATGGGATTACAAACCCCTTCAGCTACTTCAGTCCTTCCCCCAACTCCTCCATTGGGGATCCCTGCTCAGTTCAATGGTTGGCTGCGAGTGTCTGCATCTGTATGCATCTGCATCTGCTCTGGCGGAGCCTCTCAGGAGACATCTATATCCGGCTCCTGTCAGCAAGCACTTCTTGGCATTAGCAAGAGTGTCTGGATTTGGTGACTGCAAATAGGATGGATCTCCACATGGGGCATTCTCTCGATGGCCTTTCCTTCAGTCTCTGCTCCACTCTTTGTCCCCGTATTTCCTTTAGACTGGAACAATTCTGAGTTAAAATTTTGAGAAGGGTAGGTGGTCCCATCCCTCGACTGGGGGCCATTCCTAATCTCTGGATATGGTCCCTACAGCTTCTCTCTCCCCTTTGTTGGGTATTTCAGCTAATGTCATGCCTGTTGGGGTCCTGGGAGCCTCTTCTCTCCTGGCATCTGGGACTTTTCTGCTGACTACTGCCAGTTCCCCATCCCCCGTTGCCACACACCTCTGTTCAATTCCTGGCCCTCTGTAAATCTCCCCCATCTCCTCTCACACCTGATCCTGCCCCCCCTTTTTTCCTCTCCCCATCCTCTCTTCTTCCCAAGTCCCTCTCACCCCCTACCTCCAGTGAGTCTTTTGTTCCCTCTTCTAAGGACTGAAGCATTCACACTTTGGTCTTCTTTCTTCTTGACCTTCATATGGTCTGTAAGTTGTATCATGGGTATTCTGAGCTTCTGGGCTAATATCCACTTATCAGTGAGTGCATACCATGTGTGTTCTTTTGTGATTGGGTTACCTCACTCAGGATGATATTTTCTAGTTCCATTCATTTGCCTAAGAATTTCATAAATTCATTATTTATGGATCTCCACAATAATATAGCTGAGTAGTATTCCATTGTGTAAATGTACCACATTTTCTGTATCCATTCTTCTGTTGAGGGACATCTGGGTTGTTTCCAGCTTCTGGTTATTATAAATAAGGCTGCTATGAACATAGTGGAGCATGTGTCCTTATTACATGTTGGAGCATCTTCTGGGTATATGCCCAGGAGTGGTATGGCTGGGTCCTCAGGTAATACTATATCCAATTTTCTGAGGAACCACCAGACTGATTTCCATAGTGGTTATACCAGCCTTCAATCCCAGCAAATGGAAGAGTGTTCCTCTTTCTCTACATCCTCACCAGCATCTGCTGTCACCTAAGGTTTTTTTGGTTTTTTTTTTTGGTTTTTTTATCTTAGCCATTCTGACTGGTGTGAGGTGGAACCTCAGGGTCATTTTGATTTGCATTTCCCTGATGACTAAGGATGCTGAACATTCTTTAAGTGCTTCTCAGCCATGGGAGATTCCTCAAAACTCATTCTTCTCATTCAACATATACTGCTGAGCACCCACAGTGTGCCAGAAACCCTCTACTTTTCAGGAATAAAACAATAAACAAAATGAACTCCTCACATCTTTGAGTAAATTAGGAGGTAAAAAAGGCTATGTTTTCATGGGGGATGGAGGCTGTATTGTTTGGGAAACCAAAGCATTGCTAGGTTGTGTCTGGGCAGGGGTTGCTATCCACTACAGGAAGTACCCTGTGCAGAAGTGAAGCTGTGCCAACCCAGGGAAGAAGCCTCACTGGTAGATACTTGAGGGAAGAGCACTGTCTCAGAAACCTTGGGATGGAGCAGCAATGGGTGTGAGGAGAGACATAGACTTCTTGGGACCGGGTTGGGGGAGGAGGTCATGGGCGGAGGCGTGGAAAAGGTTAAGTTGCTGGCTGTGGGTTATGTCTTGAGAGGAGTCTTGCAAGTCTGTGTGGAGCAGAGGTCTGTGCTGAAAAAGATCCCCTCTCTCCTTGCTGTCTCAATAAATCATCCCACCACACAAGGTCTTTAAGTGCTATTTAACTTCCATGATGCTGGCACAAGTTGCCCTTTGGGGACCTTTCTGGGCTTATTTGGGGGCAAGCCGAGATAGTGGGAGTGAGAGGCAGCTGGTAGAGAGTGGTGGCTTCCTTCTTGCTCAGCTATCAGAGGAGGTATTCTAAGTTCCCGAGTGATCTCCCTGGATACCCCAGATCTCACAGGGTGGCCAAGAGCAACCGCTGGAGGCTGCCCCTGAACCATTCCATCACTTTCATGAACCAATACGTTCAGAGGGCTCTCTTTCCATTTATAAAAGTAAAAGGCTTCCTTTTTCATGATGGCCTAGCCACCAGGGCCACACCCGGATGGAGGTCAGTGTTAATGGGCACTTCCAAGGCTGAATGACCACTGTCGTATAAACAATAACAAGGCCTGTTGACTTTCCATTGGTTATGAAGTCTAAGGAGGTTCTGCTCTGCTCAGCTCTCAGCAACAAGATACACACACACACACACACACACACACACACAAACACACACACACACACACACACACACACACACTTTTTAATTTTTCCCCTTGAAACTGATGTCGGTAAGTTACAGGATGACAGACAAGCCATGCAGACCTGCTTAGTCAGGCTCCCCTGCCCTTGGGTGCTTTGTTAAAATATTCATGATCCTCTCATCTTTCATGCTAAATCGTGTACTTAACTACATACATGAGCTTCAGAAAAATGGGCAGATCTCCATTTTAATAATGAGCTATCTCCATGGTCTTTCTCCATGCTCTGCCACCCAGTGCTCCAGTCTTACACACGAAGATGTGTGGCGGGAGCCCATCTGTAGCACTTATCTTTCCACTGCCTCTACAGTTTAACTCCAGAGAGGTGAGACAGAGGCTCAGATCTTTAAAAGGCAGAAGCACGGTGACACCAAATAAGTAAACGAACTGACAAACAACCTCAGACTCATTCCTGCTATAATTTCACTGAGAACAGAGGGCCTTTTCTTGGGTCCAGTTGGTTGCTTGGCAGGCTTGGCCTCACAGAAGCAGCATAGAAATAGGATGTCAATAAACTCAACTTTGAACATCTATTCAGTGAGGTCTTTCCTAGTGGGAGGGGATAAAATTGAACCAGGGCTGGCAGTCTAAAGGGAAACTGTATAAATGACGTGTAGCTAAGAGGATATGACCTACTGTATAATTCATAGTCATTAGTCTAAGTGACACTTCGGCAGTCACTCTGCCAGGGCACTCACGGCTGAGACCCAAACAGGCCACTCAGCTGCAGCCTCGTGTGATCCTGTGATCAGGTTTCTCTGAACGACTATATTTGGAGATGAGGATTTTTTTCTTTTTTACATCCTTTTTATTTATTTATTTTTTTTAACAGAAGATGCTGCCTCAGCTTCATCATGTGTGCGGTTTAAAGGTTACTCGGGTGATTCTTTAAAGCTGCATAAAAGCAATTCTGCTGTGCCTGGGAGACAGTATTGCCATAACGTTCCGTGCATACATCTGCATGATTTCTCAGAGCTAATTCAAATTTAATGCATTGGTAATTCCTTTCCCGCCGAAGCCACCCAGCGGTAATCTGAAGGTTACAGAATGATCTTCCGGCTCAAATAACACTTTTAGACCGGGATAAATGGAGAGGCAGGAATATAATGGGCAGAATTAGGCGGCAATGATAAATCCCACCCCAATTACCACTCTGAGTGAGGCTGACCAGAGCTTACAATGTTTTCAGAAGGATGACTGTAATATAATTTTGACAAAACTGAGAGTCAAGCTATAGTGGTCTTCCTGAGGAAATGGTATATTAACCCAACATGACAACATGTGAACAGCTTAGGAGATATTTCTCTAGCAATTGAAAAGACCATTCTTGAGGCAAAATTAGGCTTTGATTAAAGTACTCATAGGAAACTCACAAATATGTAATGCACCAGAGAGGAATAATTTAGCTTGAATACCATAAAAATAGTGAAATCCAATCAAAGTCTAGCTAAATAATGAAAAGAATAATTTGGAGATTATGTTGAAAAAAAAAGTCCCTTTGATGAGCTTTTATATCATAGAATAAAATTGTATTTTACAGAAACTAGATCCTAGTCCTAGGATTAGCTATGTTCCTACAGATCCTTGATGTTTTTATTGGAGAATGGACTTCAGTGTCAAGGCACTGGTTCACTACAGTCTTTTTCTTCTTATTTCTCCTCAGCCGGTGAGGCACAGGAATCTATGTATGCATAAATCGTCCATGTGCAGTTACATGTCCCTAAATATTTGCATATGTAACCATCTGTGTACATATCAAGCTATCTCTCGGCTCACTCTGAGGTCTCTGATCAAGGATGGCAGTTCCTTGCTTATCTGCTATCTCCCACTCGTATCCCTGAGAACATGGCTAGGGAATCCTGTCACCATTTCTTTACAGATCCAGAAAAACATGGTGACTCAATGGTTTTCACTTCACTCTGGCCATCCACCATCTTTACTTTGGATTCAGTGGACTGGCATCACCCAGAAGTCTGAAGGCAGTTAGCTCACGGTGATTTCTGTCATGACAGGCTGCCAAACACCACATAGGAGTTTTTTCATTGTTACGTATGATTCCCTTAAGGCTTCAAAACTTGTGAAACAGATTGTACAGCCATTCCTTGCTCTATGGTGGTTAAACAAAAGCATTTGGCTTCAACTGTTAGCAACCTAGTAAACGTCAGAGAAATAAAATCACTAAAAGCTGCTCTTTCCCTAAAACAAGTTTTACTCATTGGCAGATGTTATCTGTTAGTCAAAGACTGCAACCAGTAAATGCAGGGATCAAGGCCCTGTTTCATTTTTTTTTTAAATGACATCATGGGTGTCACTGACAAATCTGGTATTAATTATTTGATAGGCTTGGGGCTAATATTATAATACAGGCATTTTGTTGTACGAAGGGTGAATGTCAAGGGTGACTTATCACCTGGGCACAGTTAGAGGAAGGTTAATATAATTTCTTCTAGGTAAGGCCCAATTGTAGTTACATCAGAGAGTCCATTACAATGTCATTCATTCTACACCAGCTTAGTTTTTAATAACCAGAGTAAAGGGCAAATTAGGCCCAAGCATATCTCTACTATGAGCTTTTGGCTAATCTTAGGTTTGGATTGTAAATCTAGGGGAAGCAAAAATAAAGGGAAAAATTTTGACTTAACAATCTAGAGTGGGCTTTTCAGTCTCTCAAGTGAATTAATGGGGGGGGGGGGGGGGTCCGAAGCTTTGTGAAATAATACTTTAATGGAGTTTAAGTGGTAAGGTCCTGAAGAGGTACATCAACATTATTATCATTGGACTGGATTTTCCAGCCAGACAACTTTTAAGATAGAAATCTCAGGACAGAAGTTGTTAACTTCTTCTCTTTGTGTTGTAAAATCAAGGCTTGACGAGTGTTGTTTACTATGAAAAACATAAACAAAAGCAAAAATGAAAGCCATAGTTTATGAGATTGCAGATGCAATAAGGTATAAAAGCATGCTTTGAAATTCCAGATTCCCTGCAGGAATTTGTCCTCAGGAGGGAATAATCTCTGAACTAGCCACCAGCCAAGCTGAAGGCAAAGGCAGGATCCTGACCAACTACAAAAAGCATCAACTAGTAAAGGAGACATAACGCAGACAGATAGTCCTTCTCTAGGCCTGACCGCTCTGTTTTCTGAAAAGTCCACCTGTCCTTTTCCTATGCTGGCAGTTAGCTGATGATGTTGCTACTGGCAATGCAGTTCTGCTTCTGGCACAGTACCTCCTTGCACCATCAGGCCGGGCACTGGATTCTTGATGCAAGTAAGTGCTTTCCCGGTGGGCTAGGGAACAGTAAGGCACAGGGTAAACAGAATATGCCAAAGCCCTCATAAAACAGGAACTTCCTTCTGCCTCTGCCCGACTTGGAGTTGGACAAGCTGATGAACTCATATGCATGATTATAAAGCAGCCTCTGGGGTCAGTCTGCTGGCTTGATCATCCTACTGGAAGCATCAGTGTGGGCGTTCTCAGACACTTTCTGTGTGGACTCCAGCGCACTTGTGTAAATAACGTTTACTCTTCACTCCTGCTACTGCCTATTGCAATTCCATAGAAGCCACAGTACAGCTGTGGCTTCAGCAATGTGATAATACTTGGGTTCATGAATGACATAAAAGTTAAATTCTTCTTCATCACGTGTGTCTCCCATCAGTCTAAACAGTGAATTGATTTGATCAAAAGAATTGTTTTCCATGTATAAAACAGATAGTTCTCCTGACTTGAGCAAGTGCATGCAGTTCAAGGAATACGGTCACGTTTTACAACCATGGCAACCCCAGGCCCAGAAGCCACCAGTCTCGTTTCTCTTAATATTCTTAGAAATGTCATCACTAAAGCTTGAAAAATGGTCCATTATGTGGAGGTCGACCTTGTGACAGAAAAAAAAAGTGGGATGGAGAGTGACTCCTGGAATACTCCTCATACATGAATACATGGCATTAGATCTAAGATGGCTCCCGAGCAATGGAGAGACAGGGAAAAGGACCCAAGGCCAAAGGAGTGCCTGCCTCTCCCATCTTCATGAAAATTCTAACCACGAACAATACTCCCTCACTCCTTCTCACTATTGGCCAAGGTGTTAGGGACCTAGGATTAGCTCAAACACTGTATATAAGCTTATGGGCTGGATAATAAACTCAGATCTGCACGCTGATGCTGGTCTCCAGCATCTGATTCCTGAGATTAGCCACATGACTTTGTTGCCTCTCACCTCCAATCCTCACTCTTGTTCACACAACTATCTAAATAAGTTTTGTCCCATAGGCCTCAAAAGTAAATGGTATTTCTATATATTTTTAATATAGTAGTTAAGAATGTAGATCAAAAACTTAGAACAAAGGGCTAAGAACACTGAAATTTAGTCATTTTTTTTCCAATTTGATAATCAAGATTTGTATAAAATAAACAAATTTTATCTACTTATTTATTTTTTTGAGCCAGAGTCTCACTGTGCAGCCTAGACTCACTCACGCTGAACATGCATTCATTCTTCTTCTTCCTGAGAGCTGTGGCTATAGATGAGTACCAAGCACTCACTCATGGGGCCGAGAGAAGGTAGTAGCCCCAAGATAACACTCTTCCAGCTCTTCCAAATCTTTTTGTAGAAATGACAGGCTAGCTAAATCATGAAAAGGAGTCTCAAATTCATTTAAAGGAACTGAAGGAAAGGGAAGAATGGCTGTCACAATCTGGGTTTTTTTCCCTCTGGCATTGGTGAAGGGAAAGGGTTTGATAACTCTGGTGCCAGGCTTGGGGTCAGTAAGCATATTTGTTGATTCTTCTGTAGATCCAAACATGTTAGCAGGGAGACTCTTACAGAGCTCTGAAGACAAGAAAATTTAAAGTATCTATAGAACTTCCATCTTAAAGAAAACACAGGGGTCAAAACAATTTGGTTGGGGGAAGGTATCAGCGAAAAGAAGTTTCACTGTTTTGTGTGTGTGTGTGTGTGTGTGTGTGTGTGTGTGTGTGTGTTTGTGTGTGTGTGTGTGTGTTGGTTTTTCTAGACAAGGTTTCTCTGTATAGCCCTGGCTGTCTTGGAACTCACTCTGTAGACCAGGCTGGCCTGGCCTTTTAAAATAACCACAGTACTAACAGACAAAATGAAGCATTGAAGCCTTTTCTTTTCTTTTTTGTCTTGTCTTGTCTTGTCTTGTCTTGTCTTGTCTTGTCTTGTCTTCTCTTCTCTTCTCTTCTCTTCTCTTCTCTTCTCTTCTCTTTTCTGTCTTACCATAACATGTATGAAATAACTTTGAATCTTTTAGTTATTTTGAAAATGATTACTTTTATGGGTAAAGGTTAACTATGGTCACTTAGGTTTAAAGAGTGAACCTGTTAGTTTCTGAATGTTAAAATCACATAACTACAACAGTATAATAAAACCAATGTCAAGTGTTTAAGCTACTTTACATAAAGCTTCTGTGACCATCTTTCCCTGAGTCTAATGCACTTTGAACATTCTGGCTAAGTTCAGTAGGAATTTTTTTTTTAACCTGCTGCCTGGAAATCATGACAGTGGAGCTCAGCAAGAAGTAATTAAGGGCCCTGCATGAGAAACTCCCCTCACTGTCTCTGCATAGATTGCCCTGTCCTTCTAGGCCTGTCCCTTGACAATCACCTTCATGCTTAGCTGCACTTCATAGCTTGTTTGCTGCATTGCAGTGATGTTGACTCCCTAAGTTTATTTGATGCCGACCATTCGAAAACATTATCATTGAAATTGGTTCCTGTAACTAATGAGCATATGTTTTCTGTGTATTTGTGTGTGTGTGTGTGTGTGTGTGTGTGTGTGTGTGTGTGTCCCAAGAGCAAAGCAGGGAAGCTTCACTGCTTCAGGACTGAGATGGGAAAGGTAGTTTTCTTAACCACAGTGTAATGCTATATTTTAAATTGAGTGTCAAGGAAGAGATCCCTCTAGCATGGGATGATGCACGGAATTCTGGGAGAATGACAAAAAAAAACCCTGAAGTTAAAGGTGATATTTTTGATAAGCTCCCATAAGAGATAATTTAAGTATAATGTATAATGTGCTGTGGGAGATTTTGAATATACTAACAGAAACAAGATTCCTGTCGGATGTGCCGGAGGGAAGTTGCAGGCATGGAAGACACCTGCCTGTGACCAGAGAGAGCTGTCCTGGGTTACACTGAATGGGGTGTGCAGAAGGCACTTACTGATGCCAATGCCATGGAAAGTGGAGGTTGGTACCCTATAGTCATTTACATGTCCCCTTAACTCTGAGTACATTAAACCATTCCATTGAAATTGAACCAGAAAGAGAGGTAATTGGGAATGAGATGCAGAATCTGAAATGAGATCCTGTAGAAATTGAAAAAATGTCAAGTAAAAGCCAGCCCTTTCTCATCCTTTGTATGTTTTTCTGGAAGTGTGCCCCTGATGTTCTGGGGGAAGCATGTCCTCCCTCAAGCTTTGTTTGATGTTTTGGATAAGGATGGCATTTTATAAGACCAGAGGTAGGCAAGTAAAAAGGACCCAGGCAATCAGACCCTTGCTTTTCCTTGGTCACAGTCACTGTCTCTGGAACAGCTTGACCTAGTGAATGTGTGACATATGATAGGGACTGCACAGTCATTTTCTCAAGCCCTAGTTGATGGAATGCACAGTGCCTAAAGTTAACAGGGACATGAACTATGCCAAGAACACAGAGACCAGGTCCTGTACAATTCTATCTGAAACCCCAAGTCATATCCAGATGAAGCTAGATCTGTCCCAAATGTTTTTGCACCATGATCTGATAACCTGTTGACTTGCTTAAGGGTTTGGTTGCATTTTCTGCCCCTTGCTATAGAGAGCACTCTGCTATATGCTACGCTCGTCAGGTCATTTCATTTTAAAATGCACACAACTTGAGTGTGATGGTTTCAAAAGCATTAAACCAGATACTCACTAAATGTCCTTTTGCTTCTAACGATAAGCAAATCTAGAAGCCAATCCTTCTTCCAAAAGTTCAATGAGTATGAAGGCAGAGGCTAGCCCCTGCTACACCCATACAATGCCTGGTATCATGCTGGTTTCCTACCACTATCCCAAGCTTCGGAGAGTTCCATCACATCACCTGTTCCTATGTATGTTTGAGTACATGTAATCTTCTTTTGCACTAAATCACTTTCAATGTATAAAATAATAGGCATGGACTGCTCCACTAATACAACATTTCGAAGTCTTATCTTGGGGATGGGATTTTCAGAAGTAGCCATAGTTATAGCTAATCTGGGTTGTTAATTTGGTTGGAACTGGGATCAACTAAGAGGCGTGTCTCTATACAGGACTGCTGAGCACTTCCTAGAAGGAGGAATTGGCTATGAAGAGGTGGGAACACCATTCATACAGTGTACAACACCTTCCAGCAGTAACTCAGACGTGAAAATCTCTGAGGGAAAGCACTTGTAATTTTGCCTGTCTGCTTTTGTTCCTTCTTGGTGAATGTGTCTACTGTGTCGCTGCCTCTGCTGCTGACATCTTAGACTGCCCTTAAAACACATATTCTTCAGCTTTCCAGCGAAGATTGAAGAGAAAAATTTAAGATTCTTGCAGTGTGCAGTGGTCCAGTGGTTTAAGTCTTTCTACCAAGGTTCATGGGTTGGAAGTTTGGTCTGCAGTCTGGTGATGTGATAGATGGTAGAACCTTAAAGAGCTAGGGCTTAATGTGTTTTCTTTTAAGTCATTTCTGTTGCTGTTATAAATTACTTTGACAGCAAAACAACTTAAGAGAGAAAGGATTTATTTGAGCTCACAGTTCTGGGTTATCAATGTGGGAAAGTCAAAGCCAGAACCTGAAGCACCTAGTCACACAGACACGGGCAAGAGTAGAAAGAATGAATACATGCACGTGAGGTTATTTGTGCTCTTTTCCTTCTCTCACTCTGACGAAGGTCTGAGCCCAGCTGGAAAGATGATGCCATGCAAATCTATGCGCCTTCTTCCCTCTGTTCAATTAAAATTAAAAACAAAAAAACAAACAAAAAACCCATTCAGCTAGGTGCGATGGCAAACACTTTGATTCGAGCATTTAAAGGCAGAGGCAGATGGATCTGTATGAGTTTGAGGCCAGCCTGGTCTACATATTGAGTTCCAGGCATGCCAACATTATATAGTAAAACTCTGTCTCAAAACAAAAACAAACAAACAAAAAACAAAACAAACAACAACAAATTGCACAGAGGTATGCCCAATGGCCAATTTGACCTCATTGAAACTCTCTTCCTAGGTGGTTCTAGAGTGTGTTGACATATTAAAGTTAACTCACAGAGTCATGGTGAATGCTGCATTTCCAAGAACCCCACAGGATGTCTGAGCTTGTTGCAAAAACAAGCTGAAAGGCCCATCCTAGCTTCTGTTCATAATGTGATTATGTAATGTGGTTACATTAGATTCTCCTTAGCAGCTGAACCAGGCAGGCTTCTGGATCTTGGGACTTCAGCCTCCTGAAATATGAGCTAAATAAACCAGTTTTTCTCTCTAAAGTTAGATTTCCTCTGATATTTTGTGTCAGTAATGAAAGGCAGACTTATGTATAATGTATAGATGTACGTAGGCTTTGATTATATAAATCTAATAAAGCCATTAGTTGTTGACATGTATGTAACCCTGTACTTTGAGTTTGATACAGACAAAAACCCGTTGCTCCCATTTAAAATATATCAAAACCTAAGATTCCATTTGAGTAGAGATGAACAAATATTTTTCAATTGCTGGAAAGTCCTCAATATTCTCAATGCTGTCATTTCCTTTTATAATGATAGGAGCCAGACAATGACTTAAACCTTCAACCCTATCTCCCCATCTTTTTTAAACACACACACACACACACACACACACACACACACACACACACACAAACGTAATGACAGGTAATAAATATTGGACAGGTGTATGAGAAAACATCAGAAACTCTTTTACCTCTAAATTATACTTAAACTAACATGAATTTAAATGAACTTGTTTGCCAAGTTTTAGTCTCTGCCCATCTTTTTTTTAGGAAAAAATATGTTCTTAAGGAAGATATTCTGGTTAGTGTGGGTAAAGGATATTCAGGACAGTAAGCCCAAGCTCTAGGAAATCCCAGATTTCTAATCCTGGGATGTTTTGTGGCAAGTTGTGTAACTTCATCAAGTGTAGAATGAGCTTTGTAGCAGACTGGCCGTGCTGAGTTAAGAAGATTAAATGAAACAAAATGCCTCTAATAGAAAAACAAGTGTGTGTGTGATAAACTCAGTCACAGGCCTGGGAACCAGCGAGCCTCCAGTAAATACTGATGAGTGTAATCAAGCCAGCAAGTAATAGTCTGAAAGTTGAGTTGTTCTTGTTTGTTTGTTTATTTGTTTTTAAATAATCCTTAAATATGAGAAAGAAAAAGTCACTTAATCGATGTAATTGATGACCATAGACATGTACTCAATTCTAGACTGTAGTAAAGGAAAGCCAAACATCACCATGGCAGGATGTCCTCTTGAAGTTCATGGGTGCTCCAGACAGGAAAGGAGGATGCCTGACAAATCTAATAGACCACTGTATACAAATTTTGCACCATTCAGGATACCCAACTCTTTAGGCAAAGAAATGGAAGCGAGAGCGTTGAAGCAATGGCCCAGCTGCTAGCTCTGCTCATCACCAAACCTGGCAACCTGAGTTTGATGCAGGAACTCACGAAATAGGAGAGACTCAACAATGACAAACTGTCCTTTGCTCTCTAAACATGTACACACACACACACACACACACACACACACACACACACACTCAGTATTTTAAAAAATAAAATGGTAATAAATTCCAGGTATGCCTTTAGATTCTACTAGATGAGAATATTTGTCAACATAGGAATGTCTAATACATCATGCACACACATATGCATACATATCTATGAATGTTTTTTCTTGCAGCATTGTGGGCTTTTTATTATCTCCTTCAGCAAAGAGCTCACGAGTTATATTAAAATAATTCAGTAGTTAGACACAATCGATGCAAGGATGTAATAACCATCTTGGTCAAGAAAGTAGATAAGTCTCACGACTTAACAATTTATCGGATTTGAAGAAAAAAAACACTAATTTGAGCCTTACACTGGATGGAAAGATTGGAAAATTCTACTTGAACACTTTATTGCATCCTTACAAACATGCACATAGAAATTCAATTCAGTAATATTTGTAAAAATTTGCCACTTTCATTATCAAATATAGATGTTGTCTCTGCACTGTAAACACATTGTGATTTTCAATGAGAAGCTGTGAGTTATTTCAAATTTGCCTCAGGGAAAGTGTCAGCATTGAATACAGATATATTTCATTGTAGTTTTTACTAAATAGTCTTTTCTCTTACATCTCTATCTATGACCTCTATTAGGAGATTTTCAAAAGCTTTTTTTTAAAAAAAAAAACAAAACAAAACAAAACTGATATATTTTTCTTCTTTTGACATTTATTTATTTAGTGAGTGTCTTTGTGTTTGTAGGGATGTATGCCACATGTGAGTAGGTACCCTCAGAGGCAAGAAGAAAGGCGTCCTTTTCTGTAGAGCTGGAAGCCTGACTCCAGTCCTAAGAAAAAGGCAGGATGACCTCTTTTACTACTAACTCACCTCTGCAGTCTGGAGTTGACTTCTGACTCAACACTTGAGAAGGAGCCTTGCAGTTTCTGCTGATAAACATCCCATTGTTGAATGTAAGTGATCCCTCTAGGTCCTTAACTACACCACAATCCCAGCCAGCAAACACCTCCTGCTTCTGAGCCAGAACAGAACCAAGGAAAGCACCCAGAACTCAGCAGGAGTGCATTGTCAAGCTAATTTTATATGGAAAGCTGTTCTGTGCTCACACCTGGAGGTAGGAAGTGAGTAACACTCTTGCCCTGTGTCTGCCCTTCTCTAGGTGTGGAGCTAAAGGGTCAAGCAAATGCACATTGTGGCCAAATGATACAAAGGTAGAATTTAATTTCTGCTGTGAGGATCTGTTTGTAACACTGAATGCCAAAATTTAGTAATTACAAACAAAACAGATGCACTTGCAGAATTCTGGAACATTCCCTTGGGTTTGTTTGGTTTTTGTTGTTGTTGTTGTTGTTGTTTTTGTTTTTGTTAAACTCCTTAGTTTCTTCTGAGTTCCCGAGTTCATAAAGGTTTAGGTCCAAGAAGAGTCACTGAGGTATCAAGGAAAGCTTTCTTCTAATTTTGAGGTGGGTAATCAGAGAGCATGATGTGGTTTTTGGTAGGGCAAGTTTGGTTTGCAGTGTGAAAATTTTCTCAAAGGCAGTCGAGAAAGTGGTAATCAGGGAATCCATTTGGTTTAGTTGTGGTTGCACATTTTAACACTTGGCCTTAAAAAAACAATGAGCCCTTCTCATTTTTTTTTTGTTTTTTGTTTTTTGTTTTTGTTTTTTTTTTCGAGACAGGGTTTCTCTGTGTAGCCCTGACTGTCCTGGAACTCACTCTGTAGACCAGGCTGGCCTCAAACTCAGAAATCTACCTGCCTCTGCCTCCCAAGTGCTGGGATTAAAGGCATGTGCCACACTGCCTTCTCATTTTTACGCATGCTTGACTCTTCTATTCTTTGTGGCCTCCTGCCTCATACAGTAGCAATACATGGCAAGTCTAGGTACTTGGTTCTCTTTAACTCTGATGGTTAACTTCAGCTACTGGTTACGTATTAGTAGGCATCTCAATGATCTCTGACTGTGAGTGTGTGTCTGTGCAGAAGCCTGAGTATGTATTCAAGTAATGAGCACTCTAAGTACATGGGGATCACACTATTTGGTTGTGCTGGTTTGAATGATAATGGCCCCCAAAGGCTCATAGATTTTGGTCCCCAGGGAGTGGCACTATTTGAAAGGATTAGGAGGTGGGGTCTTTTGGGGAAGAAATGTGTCACTGGAGATGGGCTGTGAAGTTTCTAAAAACCCATTCTAAGCCTGCGGATCCTGATGTAGAACTCTAAGCTACTTCACTAACATCATGTCTGTCTGTGTGTCCCCATGCTGACAATGGAATAAACTTCTGAAACTGTAAGCCAGCTCCCATTAAATATTTTATAAGAGTTGTTGTTGTCACAGTGTCTCTTTCTAGCAATAGAATACTGACTAAGACATTGGTGTTGTGTTTTTCCTTTCTGAATCCCATTCAAGACAATAGGGAAGCCTCACTAATTTGAAGACTATACATCCACCACTATCTAGACGACTTTGGGATGCCTGATGGTTTACTTAAATAACAGCAGAACATCTACCTGACTAGGGACTCAGAGCTACTTAGAACCAGATCATCCTATATTGACTTAATGAGGTTTTTCTATTTGTTTTCCTAAAGGATAAAATCAAGTGGAAAATGATTATTCATGTCAAGCGCAGCTTATTTTCTCCCCATACCAATATCTAGTTCCCTCCCCCTAAAATATGGTCCAAAATTATCTCATGTGCTGAGCCTATCTTGACCATATTTTTTCCCGTTAGGATGACAAGGCTTGGCGTGAACGGTGTCTTCATTCTAATTTCTAGAGAAGAATCTCGCTAAGCTCCATAAAATTAAGCCTAAGTAAAATGACAGAATTGAAAATCAGTTATTTATTTTCATAAGGCAGACCATCACTGACTTATGCTAAAAATGTGTATTTGTGTTTGCATATGTTCTGGGAATATAACTTGTCTTTCCTGTCTAAAGCATGCATAGATCACACAGCAGCCGCATTTGAACTCTTACATTAGACTCTGCTTCTCCGGAAGTACTGGCTTACTCTGTACTCACTCCCACGTTTTTCCAAAGGAGCATTAACAAAAAGATCCATTCAGCCATTCTCTGCGTCAGGGTGGGGCAGCTGGGCTTTCTCAAGCTATCAGTGTAGATTTGGATTTCCAGATTATTTTAGCTTATGGATGGATAGAAATGATGTGTCCAAATCCAGGCCTTTCTTGAAAGATGGAGTTTTATACATTAAGCCTTTTCTTCTGTGTTATATTGTTGTATAAGTAGTTTATTCATAGGGCTCAAATGTCAAAATTATAATAAAAAGAGATCAATTTAGAAATCATACTCTTCCCCTTGTCTGACAATTTCTGTTAGGAGTTCTATAGGATATCTTAATTTTTGTTAAAGTCTTATGCTATAATTTTTTTATTAATAAAAACAAAAACATGTCTTTATATATGTTGATAGAGACTATACTTTTATATGTATATACCCAATAAACTATATTATGTTATTGAAAAATCTGTAAATTCAATTTATGTGACTATATAGAACTTTAAGGCAGACATTTTTTCAAAGGCATAATAATAACTTCATTTACTCAAAGTAGTGTTGTATATGAGTATATATGAATTTTTGAAACACTACGAAAATATACAACTTATTCAAAGTATACATCTGCACTGGAAAAAAAAAACTTAGTTTAATCAGTCTCCTACTGTTTGACACTTAGGGCTTTGCTTTAATTTTCTTTTATTTTATATGAAAAACCATATACCTAATTTTTTTAACATACTTTTTTTTAAAACTTAATTTTAAGATTTACTTATTTATTTAATGTACATGAGTACATTGTCTTTATGCACACTAGAAGAGGGCATCGGATCCCATTACAGATGGTTGTGAGCTACCATGTGGTTGCTGGGAATTGAAAGCATGACCTCTGAAAGAGCAGCCAGTGTTCTTAACCACTGAGCCATCTCTCCAGCCCCTGATATACCTATTTTGAACTGAGAGAGAGGACTTGGGATCATAAGATGGGATGTCATCTTGGATTATGTGACCCAAGTTGTTTAAATAGCATACGGCTATTTAAACACAGGAAAAGGCAGAATCCTGGGGGAGAATGGTTTGCTGTTCAAAACACTTGACCATCCACTGCTGTCTTTAAACTTGCAAGGACTGAGTAGAAAATGAAGACTACATCACCTTGTAAGAATTGTGAATGACTCACAACGGAAAAATGTAGCAACGATTACAAAAGAGCCCCTACAGAAAAAAACATAAATCGTGAATTCTGCCAGCAACCTGGATGAGTGAGAGAATGAGCCCTCATACTTTAAATCAAAACATGTGAGTTCTCTCCCAGAGCCTCTAGGAAGGAAGGAAGTTCTGTAAAACACATGGACTTTTACCGGTGAGATCTTTGCTGAACTTTGATCTGTGATACTAAGTACATTTTATCTTAACTGTATCACGATGAGCATTTCTTACAGCAGCATAAAAACTTCAATAGACCTTGTACAGGGTCAGGACTGTCTGAAGTCTACACAACACCTCAAAAGATCACTTCTCCACATCGTTATGATATAGAGCATGCTGCATGCTTCTGATGCCTTTTTGATGGGGAGAAAGAACGTGGGGTGTAATTTCAAATTTCACTTTTCTTGTTGTGGCTGGGGTTAAACTCCCCGTTTCTGTTTATTACCAGCATTAGCATGTCTTCCCATGTTTATTTCCTTTTATTTCTATTGGATCTTGATGTTTTCTAAACAAAGTCTAATGGTTCTTTATGTATCCGGTGAACACTTGACAGGAGAGACAGGGATGGCCAATACTTTTCTCTTCCTATCATTTTGTGTTTCCTGTGAATATAAACACCGTTACTTCATTACTTTCTCTAGTCTGAATTTCATGGCTTCAAATCCATCTCTCAGGTGTAGGATTGGTTTTATCGTGGGGAAGGGGCTGCATATTAGCACCACTGGTGTAGCAAGTGGGGGGAGTATTTAGTAACCTATCCTTCAAGTAAAACCTGTAGACTTAGACTAGTGTTTCTCAGCCTGTGGGTTGCGACCCCTTTGGGGAGGCCAAGGACTCTTTCACAGGGTCACATGTCAGATACTTAAATTATGATTCATAACAGTAGCAAAATTACAGTTATGAAGTAGCAACAAAATGACTTTATGGCAGGGGTCACCGCAACAGGAGGAACTGTATTAAGGGCACGCAGTATTAGGAAGGTTGAGAACCACTGACTTCGACTAAAAGCTGCCTAAGAACCTAACCAAGACCAGGAGGCATTTCCTGTCAGCAGAGGTACTGGCGCCGTGATCCTGCTTGAAGGGTTTTTTCTTTGGTGAGATCCACCAGTTCGGGTTGTAATTACCATGTTAAATCTCGGTTCTTCCCTGCCCTAGGCACAAACGAAGCCCTCTGGCTTGGGAGACAGATTTGTGCTCACAGCCAGAGTCTGTGTCTTTTTAATTCAGAGCAGGTTTGCTGATAGCTAGGTGTGGGGCGGGAAAGAAAAACTGTTATAATTAGAACATCATGCGAAGGAACAATAAACACTGGAATGATGAGGAGGTGATCAGCATCCGGCCTGGACCAGAAGAGCGCGGGGCGGGGGGCAGGGGGGGCTGTTAGAGGCTGGCACTTCTGACAAGGATATCAGTACTGGGTTCATTAACTGCCCTCACTGCCTTCCGAATATTTTAAATGTGGCAATTTACATTAAAATGGATTTAGTGACACTCTCTTCTCATTACTGTCAGTTTACATTTGGGTTCATAAACTATAATTGTAAATAAAATATGCTTTTCATTACATTGTCTATTTAGTAGAAGATGGTAGGAAATTAGAGGCATAATCATGATTTAAATTATTAATTCAGTGATATTTTTCAGGTGCCATATGTATGCACTTCACTGCGCATAACGAGTCTGCACAGTGCTTAAATGAGGGCTAGATTTCTGTGCTCCGTCTCTGGCTCACCCACCTGACTATGCTTTATGTTTACCTCTTGGCTTCTTCAGAGTCAGGGTAGGCTAAAGCGGCTTTTGTTTACACAGCATGCTCTTATCTGTGCTATCATTTTCACAGTATTCCTCCTATTGCATTTCAGAGGGTCCTCCATTTAATAAGATCCCCTTTTCTATCTCCATGTTTTGAATGTATTGAGAAATAATGAGTAACAAAGAGTACAGGCTCAGACTGGCCGAACTTGGCACATCTTACGTTGGCAATGAAAGGTAGCAGACTGTAGCAAAGGTAGGAAGGTGGGAGTGTAGCAATGGGAAGAATGCTTGTCCAGCAGGCAGGAGGTCATGGGTTTGATCCACTGCATCACATAGAACTGAGTGTGGTCGGTTGGTGCATACCTGTAACCCCAGTACTCCGTAGCTCCAGACTGGAGGAAATAGTTCAAGGTCATCCTTAGCTACATAGTGAATGCAAGCCATCTGAGATACTGACTGTGTATTTAAAAAAAAAAAAAAACAAGGAAGGAAGGAAAGAAGAAAGGAAGGAAGGAAGGGAGGGAGGAAAGAAGGAAGGAAGGGAGGAAAGAAAGAAGGAAAAGGGGGTAATATATCAGGTTCTGACTGGTGGAATATGGGAGTGTTATTTTTTCTGATAAACTGATTGAAAATGGGAAAAATTTCTTAAAAGAAGAGAGAGAGAGTAAGAGGCCATATACATACTAAGAGCCAAACCCAGGTCCCTCTGAATGAACAATAAATGTTTTTAATGGCTGAGCCATCTCTCCAGTCCCTGTTCAACCATTGTTTAAACTTGTATGTCTCTTATGATATTCTTTTTCTTCCATTATAATTTCACTTCAAATATACAAAGAAATGAGTTAGGAGAATTATTCACAATTTCTGAGTGCTATTGAGGAATAAGTAACTCCCTGTAGTCATCAGAGTTTGTCATGTGATTCTAAAACTTAAAATAAAAACAAAAAACAAACAAACAAAACAAATTAAACCAAACCAACAACAACAACAACAAAAAACAACTCAACCAGAAAAAAATATTCTTAACATTTTCATCCAAATAGTATTGATGTAGACTACTGAAAGCCATATGTCCTCTGATATAGTTTATTTTTTTCCTTGCAAATGTACATTTGATGTAAGTGAATACTATTAGTTTTTTTCTTTCCAAGTTTGTTTCCTTGTGAATATTCAGGTGATCTTAAATCCAGTGGATTAGCAAGAAGTTCTTGGGAGTGAGTTTTACAGCTAGTCAGTAGGTTAGATACATGAAAATGTAGAATGATAAGCTGTCATTTGATATGATTAGCAGTCATTTTCTTCTGAGAAATTAGTTCTTTCATTGACTCCCTTTTTTTGTATAAATTTACTCAAAGAATTATTTTTATATAGAAGTAATTTAAATGAGTGTGCTTTATCAAAAATACTTTTTTTTAATAAAAGATAACTTTGGAAGTTATAGAAAAAATAAAAAAAATTTGAAAAAAAAACATGCAATTCTTATACTATATTCATAGAGAAGGATATTCAATTTTTGAAAAATGTCTATTCTCCATAATGATATTTGTAGTCTTTTATTTTAGCTTATGCTTTCTTCGATGAAATAGAAAAATACCTCTCCCAAATTTTTTGATGTTTTTTTGAAATATAATGTTCCATAAACAGTTCAGTCTTTTCTGAGGAAGGCCATCGTAGAGAACTTGGCGTATTGGATATGGTGGTTTAGTATAAAGTGGGAGTAAGTAAGACATCGCAGCATTTGTTTGGTGTTTGACAAATGGACCAGTGGAAGTCAGGGTCTAGAAAAGACCAATTCATGCGGGTGTTTACTGTGCAGTGGAAGATGGATTGGGAGCCAGTGAGGAATAAAAGGGCTTTGAAACGAATAGATGGCTGACTATGTGAAAACTGGCCAGGAAGAGCATTCCCCCCACTAACACATTAGTTATGGGAACTGGTTCCTTTCTTTTGAGAAATTTGGAACGAGCAGGTACTATTACAGTTAGTTTTATTAATATTTAATATTTGTTAGGCTGAAAAGCCACACACACCGTACTTGTAGGACTTCATTCACTAGTCCCTTTCCCCTCTGCTCATTGGATTACAGGACTTCCTGGGAAGTTTCATTAACTGCCATTTGACTTACAGTAATTGTTTTATAAATGGTATTTGAGATCTTCACGGTGTTAAACATCCTTCATGGCTCCTAGGTTTTGTATTCTACTCGGAAAAAAAATAAGGTATCTTTAATTCTAGGATTATAGCCACAATTTTTAAAATTCATGTGGTTCCCCTGTTGTCTTTATATTAATAGTTCATCTGAAATCTGTTTTGTATAAGGACAAAATATCCTCTCGTATTCTTTCAGAAATGTCCTTATAGGTCTCACAGTTTTTCCCAGCTTATGTCCAATGTAGTGTTATATTTCCCCAGATGTACCAAAAGTGTCTGCAACTTGGGTTGACTTCTTTATTAAAATTATGGTAAACTTCAAATGTATAAATAATGCTTGAAAAGAAATAATTACCTTGATTACTAAAAATATACTCACAAAAAATGGCCCCTAAGGCTGAGAATGTAGCTCAGTGGTAGGATGCTTCTCTTGCATGTGTGGGATCCTTTACCCTATCCACAGTATAAGAAGGGAAAGGAGCTTCTATTTACGCTAGTAGATGTGGGAGATGACATCATGCCATTTAGATCTCCCACATTTAGAGATCTCCATGCATTTCTCCATGGAAGACAGGGTATAAGGTGTGAGACGGGGGTAGGCAACAGATTGTATAGGTTAAAAAAAACAAAGAACTCATATTGTTTATAGATTGTTAAGATTTAAAAAAAAAAATCTTATGTGTATGAGTGCTCACTTAACTGTATGTTTTTAGACCATGTGCATGGCTGCTGTCCATGGAGGCCAGAATAGTGTGTCAGATCCCCAACTAGGAAATGAAATGATAGAAAGGTTAGATTGATTACCATCCAACCAAAGAGGAAAGCCAAAGAAGGAAGAAACTAAATACTCTTGTCGGTTGCTTAACTATGAAGAACCTAACACTCTTTTCTGGCTTTCACATATTTGCAGGCATATATAATATACACAACCACAGAAAGAAACACACGCACACAGACACACACACACACACACACACACACACGCACACACACACACACACACACACACACATACACACACACACATACACACACACACACACACAAATGAAAGAATAAATAATTTTTAAATTAAGTAACTTTAAAGAAATTTAAAGACAGAACTGCGTTTCTTTCAACTGTAGAGTGGCTAGAGTCTGTGTCTCAGTGACTTTTCTTCTTCTTCGACAGAACATTAGGACTGAGGCAACTTACTAAAGGAAGCATTTAACTTCTGGCCCATAGTTCCAGAGGGTTTGAGACCATGGCCTTGACAGTGGGGAGCAGGGCAAGCTGTCAGGCATGACAATAGAGCAGTAGTAGAGAGTTCACATCTTGAGACCACAACCACAAGGCTGAGAAAGAAAGAAAGAGTTATTGGGATTATGTAGGTTTTAGAAACCCCATAGGCTACCCCCAGTGACACATTTCCTTCCACAATGCCACACTTCCTAATCTTTTTTAAATAATTCTATCAACTGGAACCAAGTGTCCAAATATCTGAGCCTGTGGGGGCTGTTCCCAGCCAAAGCTCCACAGTCTGAAACCTATACATCCAGACCTTACTTATTATTACAAGCAAGAAACTGTAGACATTTCCTTATGAGACCTGCCAACGCAACAGGACTTACTCCATGCCACAAATGCATAAGCAGTCATTTCTGTGAATTGTTTATTTGTATATTAGTATGTATAATATGTCAAAACAGCAACTATTAAAATAAACTGGTATGATCACTGGTATAGAAGAATGTTTATGGAAATGGTTTAGTTTTTAAAAAAATGTAGCAAATAATACAGATGAACCCTTAGTTGATGGTAGTTTGACAATAATTTGAGGAAGCAAAAGTGTGTTTAATGATGCTCACCCTCTTAGGTGTGACTGTACAATTCACACAAAACTCAGGTATTGCTGAATGTGGTGGTGGCATGGATCAGTCAAATTCTGCGGGATTGTAAAAGTGCTTACAGATCCCTGGTCTACATCTCCGGACGTGCCAGACTGTGATTATACTGTAGGGAGAGAAGCTGCCACACACTTGTAGATTAGAAACATATGGCTCTCATTTTCCGGCCAGTGAGACTAAAGAGTTAATTGCATATACATGTCAGTCATCATCAGTCAGTCAATCAGGCAACTAATACCTTTAGGGGTCATGAATCTGAAAGAACTGAAGTTGATGGGAAGCTGACAGTCCAAGGACTGTTACCCACATAGCAGGTTGTGTGAAGTAAGCATTGCTTGTGTGCGTGGATGCCACGGGGGCGGGGGATGCTTAGCTCCTGGGGGTTCCTGGTTTCACAGCTGCAGTTCACTAGAAAACAGTGGAGATGATGCTTGCGATTCTGCTAGTGACTGTCAGGCCAGTGCACAGAGACTGAAGCCCAAAAAGGGATTTCAGCATTCACCTAAGCCAAGCCTACATCTAACCGTGTCAAATCACAAAACTTGGGTAAGTAGTGAAGCTGTCTGCAGAAACCACATTGCTGACACCTAAACTACCCTTTTGCTTATGCCATAATATGTAACCTTATATTTATATCACGAATTTGGATGTCTGATGAGACTGAGTACTAATTTTGCTCACAAAAGCGAATGTAGCAGTCAAGAAGTTTTAAAAAAAAACTTCTAGGATGTGTATCTTTAAAGTTTTGCTCATAGAAATGATCAGTGTATGTCAAAAGCTTTGATGGACCCAAGAAGATTCTTTTAAACATGGATAATCAAGAGGTAACCAAAAAATGTAAAGAATCTCATGAAGCACCTTCTGCTAAAATGTTTTAAAATGCTTTTATGGGCATCAAAGGTTGAGATCAGCATTACCAGGAAAGCTTTAAGAGTGCACCAGTCTGCGTGTGTATGCTTGCAAAGGCTCTCCATATGATCTTAATACAAAATTTGTATCAACAATGTGCAACCCCCTCTTTTTGTTTTACAAACACTGGGTAGAAAAATAAAACTGACAGCACCCATAGTTTAGACAAGCATCACACGGCTGTCTCCTGCCAGGTGCTCTGGGACTCCAAACATCTTTACAACCACAGTATACAAACAGGCCCAGTTGTGTCCAGATGCTGACTCATAGCACAGGCATATTTTAGTCTGAAGTTTGGATTAGAGCTGGCAAACAGAGAGAAAGGAAAAAAAATATTCCATGGAAAATTCTAAAGCCAGGAATTCCCAGTATTTTCTCACTCACAGTCAAATCCTTTGCCAAAACCTCTTGCAGAGGAACCGCACTGGATGCCGTAAGTCTTGTATCCTTGACCTCTCCTTGCTATAGACAGAAGAGTGAGGTCAAGGCAATTGTAGGAGAGGAAAGACAGGACTGGAAAGTTCAAAACTTTTACAAAGTGAAGTGTCAACCCTTGAAGATGTGAGAGCTGCCAAAATTGATGGGGTAAAAAAAAATGACCCATAGAAAATTAAAATGGCAGTTGAAATGTGGTGAGCGTGACCTGCCCACAATCAGTGAGAGCAAGAGTTCAAATTGTCTTTCATGCTAATCTTGAGATTATTATTTCAACTTTAGCAGAGGTCTGCGCATATTAAAAGAGAGGGGCTGTTTTCACTTTAGTCTGAAACAGTCAGCCAAATCCCAACAGAACTTAGAGTCATGTGCTAGAAGGGTCACTGTAGGGCTTTACTGACATGGCTAGAATTCTCTTGCTTGATGGAACAAAATCAAAGTGGAGGAGATGCAGCTACTCCATGCTGCCCATGGGTTCATATCACAGAATGGATTCCCAGCAGCCATTAATAGCTTTTATTCCAGCAAGGAAGCGTAAGTCTCAGGAGAATCGAACACAGCCCCGATGTTTGTTCTGCATGCTATGTTTTCTCATTGGTGAGACTCCAGAAGGAGTACACTAGTTGTGTGTTGTGTTTTTCTTTTAACAGCGTAGCCTCTCATTGACATCACTCACAGCTCGGAGTCAGGATCTTACTTCCCAGAGCTGCTTGGCAATGAAGCAAGGGCTATTTTCTGTCCTCAGACACCATCATCATCAATGAGTCCCATTTTACATATGTGACAGTGTTTCACACGTGTGACAGTGCAAGAATCAAGATATTTGCAAGTGTGCAAAAAAGGCCAAAGCTACCTGTATGGTGGGGTGGGTGGGGTGGGGTGGGGTGGAGGGAGGAAGAAGGGGCAGCAGGAACCAGACAGACACTCTAGTATGTAACTGGTTTGGTTACCTCTGAGACACACCAGCATTTAACTGTGTTAGCTCTTTGAGACTCAAAACAGTGGAAAAGGGCAGTACTCACAGAGACAGATTACAAGAATTCGCTAGCAATTCAAGAATGCTTTCTGTCTCTACAGCGATTTGGATTTTTATTAAGACAGACTGTCTTAGCCTGTTTTCTGCGGCTGTAGTAGACTACCTTAAGCTGGGTAGTTTACAATGAAGTCTTTCTGTCATCATTCTAGGTCCTGGAAAATAAATCTTTCAAGGGATTGGCGTCTGGAAAAATACCTGCTTGCTAACTTGAGAATGTGGTAGGAGAGGGAGTGTGAGTTAATGGGTTTTCATCACAAAGCAATGGTCTTCCCATTCCCAAGATCAGGGTGCTAGTTCACTGTGGAACTTCCATGACCCGATCACCATGCAAATATCCCACCTTGCAGCCTGGCTGGACATCCCTAATCAGAAAGCAGAGATGCTTCCAAATCCAAAGCTACTAGTGCCTACTCAACACCAGAAATGACAGCCTCCACACCTGATTGTACGGCTCAGGTCTCAGTTAAACAGGGGTGCCTTGGAAGAATTGCCCTAAATTACTTTCAGATATATATCATATAAAATTTAAATGAGATTTCATTAAAATCTAGGTCATATTCCCAGGGTATCTCGTTATGTCTATATAAATATTAAAAGTAAAACAAAGTCATAAGTAAGCTAAAATGTTTCTGGCCCCAAGAATTTTGCGTAAGGGACACTCAACTTCTACCATCAGAATTGTTTTAACATGGCCATTTGATAAAAATCTCAGAGATGGTTATTCTGACGTTTTCTTTTTTTTGAACAAGCAATAGATTGGAAGACACTTCTAGACCTTCCTGAGACTATTCTCCTGTGTGTCACTGTGCCTTTCTGAGTTGGGCAAGAAATTAATTACTGATTGGAGTAAAGAATTAGAATTTGGGTTTTCAGTTGCTGGGAAGCAGCCATTGTGTTCCTCGAGGGAAGCTGATGATGTCACAGGCAAGCAGCATCCTCTACTGCTTAGCATCCCGAGTGGCTCAACGCATGTAAGCTGGGAACGGTACAGCCAGACAGAAATTACTTCTGTTTTCCAGGCTCCATTCCACAGATATTTTTCTTCATGGGGAAAGGATATCTATACTCCTCAGTATTCTCAAAATTGTTTTTTACACTGAAACACACACACACACACACACACACACACACACACACACACACACACACCGAAAAAAAAAAACCCAAAAAACCTAGGACATGCTATAGCCTTTTTGTCTTCTATTACCACAAAGAACATGTTCCTAAATGAAATAATGATACAGGAAGCCAGGGGACCTTCCTGAAAATGACAGTTTTAGATGGGCTCTCAAGTGACAAAGAGAAAGAAAGACTTATTTGTTGCCATGTGCTCTGTGAACATGTCCTAGGTTGCTCTTCTCTTCCCCATCCTCTATATGGTTCACCCTCTTTCCCATGCCGTGAGACCCTGCTGGCTTGTTCAATGTAGGCATCATTAGCTTGGATTCTTTCCGTGGTCCCTGTCAAATTCTTCCCTGGAATCCTTGATAGAAAGGAAGGGGGAGAAAAGTATTACTTTTGGAATTTGCTTCTCCTTAACTGGAATTTGCTTCTCCTAAATACCTTGATCTTCCATTCTCCATCCTACCCTGTCCAGGCAAAAAGGAAATATCAGAGAGAATGGGTTATAAAATCTTTAATATCTCCCTCCCTCCCCCTCTCTCTTCTCTCTCTCTTTCTCCCTCTCTCCCTCTCTCTTTCTCTCTCTTTCTCTCTCTCTCTTTCCCTCTCTCTCTCTTTCCCCCCTCTCTCTCTACCTCTCTCTCTCTCCCTCCCTCCTTCCCTCCTCCTCTCCTCCCCCCTCTCTCACTTTGCTACTCTTTGTGTGTGGGGGGAGTTCTCTATTGAAATGAGTAGCTGCTAATGTCTGAGCTGCCTGCTGTTGGGTGTTTCCTTGGTGGGAGAGATCATTTAGAAGAATCTAGCATGTAGTGAGTCAGGAGGCCTGAGCTGGAGTTTAAAGAAATAAACACTTAAACTTGACAAAGAAGAAGGTGAATCCTGAAATGTATGCACTAAGGCACAAGCAGGGCAGACTGAGTTGTGACTGTCTCTCCCAGGTCCTCCTATTTGCTCACCATCTCATTTCCATCCAAAGCCAGAAATGAAAGCCAAAATCATGTTTAAAAAGTGCAAATCGCAGGGTGGTGGTAGCGGCGGCGGCACATGCCTTTAATCCCAGCACTTGGGAGGCAGGTGACATGGCTCAGCGGGTAAGAGCATTGACAGCTCTTCCAAAGGTCCTGAGTTCAGATCCCAGCAACCACATGGTGGCTCATGACCACCCGTAATGAGATCTGACGCCCTCTCTTCTGATGCGACTGAAGACAGCTAAAGTGAATTACACTGGAGCAAGCGGGGCTGGAGGGAGTGGGGCCGGAGGGAGTGGGGCCAGCAGAGGTCCTGAGTTCAATTCCCAGCAGCCACACACATGATAGCTCACAGCCAACTGTATAACTACAGTGTACTCATGCACATAAAATAAATAATAAATAAATATTTTTTAAAAAAAAGTGCAAATCATTTCTCCTCTGGAAAGACTTCAGTAGCTTCTCATTTCACACAGAATAAAATCCAGGTATGGTCTACAATCAACAAGGGCCTGCTTAATTCTTTTTCTCCACCTCATACCCTTTTGCCCATTTCCTCTTCTACACACACTGCACTTAACACCTCTGTTATTAACTGTGATTTGTTTTGTTTTCTTTTGTTTTGGGGTAATAGAGAAAAATGTTCTTCACTTAGACCAGAGGGACCTATCCTTAACTTCTTTTTTTTTTTAAATTAGATATTTTCTTTATTTACATTTCAAATGATATCTGCTTTCCCAGTTTCCCCTCCGAAAAACAAAACAAAACAAAATTCCCTGTTCCCTCCCCTGCTCACCAACTCACCCTCTCCAACTTCCTGGCCTTGGCATTCCCCCACACTGGGGCATAGAGCCTTCATAGGACCAAGGGCCACTCCTCCCATTGATGATCTATTAGGCCATCCTCTGCTATACATGTGCTGCTGAAGCCATGAGTCCCTCCATGTGAACTCTTTGGTTGGTGGTTTAGTCCCTGGGAGATCTGAGGGTACTAGTTAGTTCATATTATTGTTCGTGCTAAGGGGCTGCAAACCGTTCAGCTCCTTTGGTCCTTTCTCTAACTCCTTCTTTGGAGACCCTGTACTCAGTCCAATGGATGGCTATGAGCCTCTACTTCTGTAATAGTTGGGCACTGTCAGAGCCTCTCAGGAGACAGCTCTATCAGGCTCCTGTCAGCTAGCACTTGCTGGCATCCACAATAGTGTCTGGGTTTGATGATTGAATATGAGAAGGATTCCTGGGTGGAGCAGTCTCTGGATTGTCCTTCCTTCAATATCTGCTCCATAGTTTGTCTCTGCAACTCCTTCCATGGGTATTTGGTTCCCCCTTCTAAGAAGAAACGAAGTATCCTTGACTTCTAACTCAAAGCAGTTTGCTTCTAGCTTCCTTCATCTCTCATCTCCTTGTGACTTTGCAACATGGAGATGTCTCTTTCTCAAATGATAATGTTCATTTTGTGACCTCTTCACACTTAGGGTCCAGAATCCATCTTTAGTGTCCTCTCAAGAAGAACGAAATACAGTGCTCTTTGTGGCAGGAGGCATAGACCTCACTCCCCCCACCCATGGGTCTGTGAACCACCTTGTGAGATTAAGATCTCCCTAGAATTCTACCTGCAGAGAACATGTCGAACCTTAGGCCTTGCATGTTCTGTATTGTGGTAGAAATGAATTTAGGAGGCTTGGTTGTGATAATGTGCCTCAAGGAAACATTATTGGAAGCCTCCAGAGCAAGTTATAGGTGTGCTATTTCATGACTAATAGGCAGCTTTCCAGCAAACCAAACCAAACCAAACCAACCAAGCAAACAAAGCAACAACTTTGATTTTTATTTTTTATCATTTTGTAATGTCTTTGGTATCAGTAATTTGTAAAAAACTAATTTACATATTGCCAGTGCAGATATTTGCAGAGTCTTCTGAGGTATTAGAAGTTGCTTCTTTGGAGCTGCTATAGACAGTTCCAGTATGTCAAACTCTAGCTCACTGTTGACGTCTGGGTCTTCACAGAACATGGCCTGCTCTAAACTTCCTAACAGCAGTAGGATATATGATCTGTGTTGGCTTCTTCATGGATATGAGGACATGGAAATGGTGATTTGTCCAATAGAAATGGGGAATATCTTGAGATATCTTAAAACCACACAGGAAGAAGAAAAAATAAGGCTGACGCCAGTGAACTAGAACACAGAGACTCACTTTTATCACCTGTGAGAGAAATTACTCAGACTATTCTCCATCTTAGCTAAACAAAACAGTATTCTTGACAACATGGGGGATTGACATAAAAGAATAGAAAATTCTGTTGCTTCTATGTATGAGTGAATTTGTGTTTGATTGTTATTAATATGTCAATCTTTCTAAGCCAATGACTGTTTATAGCATCTTTTCTAGTTATAAAATAATTTACATTAAATATGTCCTGAAACTAATTTGAGGCTTAAGGTCTTTCTCAGATGTGCAAGAACCCTGTACAAGTTAATAAGAACCAAGTTCTTGTCCTATTTTTTTCTATCAGCGTTTCTATATTGATCTTTTCCAATACATTTCCACATGCTCCATTTTTCCATTGTTTGTTTGCCCCCGGTTCTAAGGAAAACTTAGACACATACCTAGCAACTTAGACAAAGCAGAAATCCAAGCCGTCAGATTGGAGGAGGGTAATGAACTCTTGTCCTCAGAGACTCAGTCACAGCATTAAGAGTTACAATTTCTGATGTTAGGCTAGCACTTTTCTGGGCAAATACTAGTGTTGAAATCTATTATTACCGCCCCTCTCCCCACTCCATCCACTGGAACATATGTCCAGCTTTCAAGAAAAACTGATGTGTGTGATGGTTAAGACAGAAGCCTTCATAGCAGCCCTTAGACAGGGCCCACCAAGTTCTAATAGAATCTGCCATCCCTACATGCACCACTGAATCATGTTTATATGTAACTCGCATATTTAAAAAAAGCAACAGCCAATGTCAATGATGCCAATATAAAAATATCTTAATAGCCAGTAACCGACTAATGAATACTACTGTAATAACAGTTTAATTTGAAGAATTCTGACAGCTGGTGGCTTTGATGAGAGTGGTTTCTAAGGAGTCCTCGGCTCATGCTGAGAGCATCCCCAGCCTGCTGATTTATAGCAGCAGTGCAGAACTGTTTAATGCCACCACCTCTCAGCTGAAGTAATAATAAACAGGGATGTTATGGTTTATTTTTCTGTATGAATTGTTCAGGCTCTGTATGGTAAGTACAACTCAATAGGGGATAATAGCTGCCATTCCCCTGGGTGTTGTAACTGGGCTAGAGCCCCACCCCCACCCCCCTGCTCTTAGCGGGGGGGGGGGGGGTTTAATCTCTCAGAATGAATATAGAAGTTCTTGATTTCAGGGATAGATTTTATTCTTTTTCACATCTCTCGCTCATCCCGTCCCGCTTAGCAAATATAATTGTCCTGCTTCCCCATTATTTCTGAACTTCCCAAGATAGTTGAAAGCAGCCAGCTAAGGCTTGAAATATATGGTTCTACAACTATCTTAATTATACTATGTGACTTTGTGTTTGATAGGGAATAGCAATGTCGGGGAAGTGAATCTAATCTCTGCAGATTCAGGACGATTGCCAAAAAGATTCATTGATTTTTTTTCCCTCCACACCTCCCTTTGCAGGAGTGCAATCTTTTATTGTACAAATGTCAGAAGCTTCAAATTATTAGGAAACGTGTCAAGAAGCTTAAGGTATAATAACATTCTTTAGAGAGCTTGATTCTGAAGACAGTGCAATGAAATGTTCTAAAAGCAAACATGTCGTATGTTCTTAGGAAATAAAGCTCTGGGATTCATTTTAATTTGTCATTTCTAACGGGTGAGGTTTCCACTGGGTCTTTTGATGGGAAAGCCCTAGGGATGATACATAGCTATTCCTCTGCCATCCCTGAGCCTTTATAAGCACCAGATTGTAAAGACATCTGCAGTTCTGGAAAATAAGGCTCCGGTTTGGGATTTGAGGCCTCAGAGCTGGACTGTGAAAAATCGTTGGGTTTTGCCTTAGTGACAAGGTCCGGAGAAGAGAATCAGGAATAAAATGAGACCCTGGTTTGAACTGTGACTCTTATCTTAGATGAAGCTGTTTGTCCTATAATTAAGGAGGACTCCTTATCACTGGGCAGTATATTATTTCACATGACTTTAATTACTAGTATATAGGTTACTTTTGTGACAGTGTGACAAAATATCTTAGGGAACCATTCAAGGGGAGAAGAGTTTGAGTCAAAGTTTCAGCTAACGTGAAGGAAGGGTGGTAGAGAGCAGGTCTTCCTGAAGACCTGATGGAGAAAGGAGTGGGGTTGGGGGTGGAATATGTTTGATCTTTAGAGCACTTTCTTTTTCCTGCTTCTGTTCTGCTGTCTCCAAGACAATGGGTGGTGCCTTCCACACTCAGGATGGGTCTGTGTCTACTCAGGTAATCTTCCCTGGAAATTGCCTCCCAGACACACCCAGAGGTGTGCTTGACTATTGTCTCCTCTGTGCTTCCAATGAAGTTGATGGGATTAATCATCAGAGTACAGACTAGAACATCTACTCAGCATTGATTAAGTTGATTAAATAATAATGAGAACAAAATGGTTTACCTCTCTGGCATGTCCGGAACCTGGGCAGCTTCAGAATGTGAGAATCAGGGGCCAGTGGTATATCAATGGGGCTGAACACCACTCATGATTCTCAGCTCTGTGCTCTGTTCTAGTTTGAAAGTTCTAGGGTTCATTCCTAGGTGAGCCATGCCTTGGACCTCATACCCATTTCCCTACCCTTCCTTTGTCTAGAGATCGCCAGGGAAAGTCCCTAAGTTATCGTAGATTTGTCCATCCTTCTTGGTCAGATACTATGGTCATGGATCCTGATGGATGCCCTGAGGGAAGTCAGGGCTATTAGAATGACAGTGAATGAGGGGCAGGTAGTGAGCTGAGGAGTTTTCAGAGATGGAAAACTCTTTGTTCTGGGGGGAAGGTAAAAATCAAGGTTTCTCTTGAGGCCAAAACACATAGGTTCTACTAGAAACATTTGCATACCGTGGGATTGGTGTTCAAACACAGCTGAGAACCACAGTCTTCACTCTGGAAGTACTAGTAACTATCAGCTTCACACTCACCTCTCACAAACTGTCTTGGCAAGACTTCCACTATCCATCCATAGCAGCCCTCTGTTCTGACTGAACTAGTCTTGTCCCATTTCCCTGCCTCTATTCTTACGCGTTTCTCCCCATCCTTCATAAGTCCTCTTGTATTTGAGCAATCATACCTCTTCTTGTCCCCAAATGTTCAGTTGGAGGATGCATGGGGTCATATGGAAGAAAATGGGTGTTAAAGTATGTCTGTGTACCTTCCTGTACATGTTCACATTGAACCTGTATTTGCTTACAAATCATTTAACCATATTAAACAAAAAGTTCCTGTAAATGAGTACAAACTTGAATATAATTCAAGTTTTATTGTAAGATCAAAACGAACTGATATACATTAAAGACAAACAAACAAAAAACAAACTGAGGGCAGTGCCTGGTACTTGGTAAGAGGTCAGTAAGTGTTTGCCATGATTTCCATCCTCCAGAAAGTCATTCTTTGACCTCTCATGGTTTTCTTTCCATTCATTGAATGCTTCTACCTTTATCCTATATGTCCACATATGATGGGATGACGGGCCCTCTTGAACCAAACACTACTTTTTATACAATAAACGTGTCTATAAAACTAGTGATCACTAGTTGTTTCATGCAGGCTTAACATTCATATGCTGTTTGTTCAGAACACATTTACTGAGAATCCTTGGGTGATCTACAAAGCTCAGGAAATTTGGTGCTGACAGAATCTCAGATCTAGTGGAAGGAGTAAGCATTAAGTCTTACAAGTGTGAAGAACTCTAATGGAGAAGTGCAGATCTTGTGTACTGAAGAGGCATAGGTTTGTATGTTTGGGATAAAGCACATAGTTCCTTCATTGACAAGAGATACAGGTAAATATGATTATTGCGCAGAGTGGTGTTCTATGTCCCATGCATGTAGCTAAATAGCTTACAGCCAAATAATGAATGCTAGTAGATATGCCCTGTGTGTTGACAACAAACATTTATGCATAATGCTACTTTTTCTTTATATTTCTCCATTTCTCCTTTGTTATTCACAACTATGTTGCACAATAACATATTATTGCAACTAAATGAATGTAATAAATTTCAATGTATTGTTGTTATCTTAAGCTCCAAGACCTAGAGAAGTGTGAAAAAGACAGTAGGTTCTCTCTCTACTGCTTTCAATGTTGTATTGCTGCCTCATGATGCCAGTGTTTATTGAGTGACATAAGAGCAAATACAGGAATGTATTTATGACAGAAGGTATGACAAGGAACACCTTGTCATTATCCAACTGGGCAGAAAAAGGCAGCAGCTGGAGCCCTTTAGCTGGATTCTCCATTCAGTGCCAAAAGCACCATTGCAGTTTCTAGCCTTGTTCAGAAGGTTAAATCATCAAGCCTACAAGTTAGGAAATTTTACTCAGCACAGTTCCAGCAACAGAAAGAAACTTACTAGCTTGATTCAGGGCTGTTGCTAATGTTTCTACTGCAATCTCTTTTCATCCCTCAATCCGTCCTTGGAGACAAAATTTCACTATCAACTTAAGTTTAAAACCATCTGCTGAGGGAGTCAGGGATCACTGATGTAGTTGATATTTTATCTCAAACTAGGGTTTCCACCTGGTTTTCAATCATTCAGTTCCCAGATAAAAGGCACACTACTTTTATATTTATAATAAGCCTTTATTCAGCACGAGAGATGGGCAGATAGATACCCTCCGGGTGATTATGTTTGCTTCCTTGCCAACAACCCTGAGTTCTGACTTGCTCTGTTTTGAGTGGGCCACTCTTACTCTGGGCAAGCCCACATGACCAGTTCTTATAGATCCCTTAACCCATGGCATCTTCTCTCCTTCCTCCTCCTTGTGGCCCCCTGCCTCTGACCCCAATCCCCCAGGAACAGCCCCCCAAAACCTCACCTATCTTCTGCCCAGCTATAAGCTATATACATCTTTATGCACCAATTAGGGATACCTTGGGGAGGGGAGGGGGTAAGCTTACATAGCATCACTTGGGTCTCTGTGTGGATTCTCTCATCCCTGAAAGCAACCAGGCCTTAGGGAGAGTATTTAAGCGTCACAATGTATAGCAAAAGACCAAACCTCAACAAATCATCTTTACAAATCCCCACTGCCCTTTGCTGGGTGAATCTCCCTTCCACCCCGCCCCTCAACCCCCCTGCACTGAACTCACACATGACTTAGGAAGACTCCTTTGTTTCCCTAAGGAGCCATGAGTTCCTCCAAGCAGGTCAATGCCTCGTCCATTTTTGCAAATTAAGTGTCCAGTGTAGTCCTTGACACAAATGGATTCCTTAAACACCTGCTGAACGAATGTGTCATCTCTTATCTGTGAAACTCTGGAATGTATAATACAGCCTACTGCACAACACTGACACGGTGCTCTGCCTCAGCTCTTCAGGACTCCTTAATAAGTAAGGTCTCATTGAAAGGCAGAGGCGTATTAGTGAGGGAAGGCTGAGAATTTGTATGCCAGGGTAGTAGCTTACACGCCCCACATTTATGATTCATTGCTATCTCCCATGAAGATAGCAGATGATTCAGTTGCTGTCACTAGAGAATGAGACGCTTAAGTGAGTCCCATGCAAATGAGGATTCCGGAGTGGGAAGTCTGGTAGATCATCTCACTCAGTGCTCACTTAAAACCAGCAAATGTCATGATACTAATTTCCCAGGTCAAATGCCAGGTACTTTCTCAAAGAGAGGTGGGAAGACGGGGAGCCAGAGAGGGGAAAGCGGGTAGAGAAAGAGAGGTAGGAGGGGATGGAAAGGAGGCATCGTGAAGCACAAGTTCCAGGTTCTGTTTTAAGACCCTCTGCGAGATTATTGAACATTATAATGTACATCTCTCAGCTCATCTCTAGAAAAGTAATCATTGCCTTCGCTTGCACAGTAAAGCCAATGGCTAAAGAGTAAGAACAGTTTGAGGTTATACACAGTCAGGCAAAAAGAACTCAGGTTCAAAGCCAGGAGATGCCAAAGTGTGTCCCCAGGCCACTCAGTCTTACTCTGAGTAGTGAGAAGAAAAGAGCTGGGCATAGCAAGCTCAAGGGCTCATTTTCTTCTCAACATATATATTTTGAAAACAAATTTTGTGGGAGTATGAAAGGAAACAAACAAACAAACAAACAAAAGTAATACATACAATGAACAAAGAAGAAGTAAAAGTATCAAGATGATTAGACAAAACTAAGCCCCCAGTACATCAAATATCATAGTAAAGAAGGGCCATTTACTCCAGATGGCTAATTAGATTGAAGATTTGTATGAATAAACATGAAAATAACATGTGAGGGCTTAACATCAGTGGGAACTAAACCACTGCATTCATGCAGATTTTTTAAAAATAGGAATTCCTCAGGAATAGGTTTAGCTCCGTTGGTAGAGTGCTTGTGTGGCATGCATGAAGCTCCTGGTTTGATCCCCAGTACCACATATTCTAGGTATTTTGAGTCATACCTATACTAGGAACAGGAGGCTTGGAAGTCCAAGAATATCATCAGCTATATAGCCTGGGATACATGAGCATCTTTCAAGAAAGCGTGGCCATGGCTGAGGGTGGGATGGGTGGATGGCCCCATTTAATTTATAAACACTGAAAATGAACTGTGTAGAACAGAATAAAACAGTCACACTCATGACTCATTTATATTCTCCAGGTTCTTGACTTTAATGATGATAATGATGATCTGTAGAGCAGATATGGCAATTAAAGTATTTTTACTATTACTCGAGAGCTTCCTCATCATAGTCTCTTGACACAGAGGATCTGTAAGATTTCTGAATGAATTTCTTGAAGAAAGTGAAACACAAACACAAATGTTGGTTAAATTCCAAACAGCAAGTTTATGATGAACACCTAGTTGACCTCTGGACCAGAGATTCTTTCATTTCCTTTTGGTTTGTAATTATAAACAAACAAATAAATCACATGGTTGGATAATAGTGCTTGTTGCCAAGCCTGTGGACCTGAGTTTGGCCTACCATGGTGGAAGGAGAATGCCATTAATTCAAAGTCGTACTCTGATCTCCACACATGCGCAATGGTAACTGTGCCCATCACATGTATATACAGGTAATAATAACAAATAGTAATAATAAAAATCATACATTATAAGAATATCTTTCCATTACATTGAGAGAGTCGTTCTGGCCGTTTTTAGCTAAATAAACATCCTGAGGATGAATCAGATCAATTATTCTCACTAAGGCAACTATTAATACTTAAATGTTATTTTGTGAATTTGCTCTTATAGATCAATTCTGAATGAAGGCACCAGGAGGCTAAGGTTTCTCAGAAAATCACTTATCCATTATACAGATACTTTCTGTGAGAGCAAACTTTCTTTCCCATTTTTTCCCAGTTTTTTATTATGAAGAACTTCAAACGTGCATCAAAGCTCAAAGACTACTACAGTGAACATCTGTGTCCCCCATCACCCTTCCGTGGTAACATTTCACTCCACTTGTTTCATCCTCTCTCCATCTGTCTAAGCATCCCTCTAGACATCCATCAAGTCATCTTATTTTTCTGATGCATTTGAAACTACATTGCAGATGTCAGTACATTTCTCCCTAAGCACTTCATCATGCATGCTATTAGCTGGAGATTAGCTGTGTTTCCAATAATATTCTTGTGATGGAAAATGGATACAATCTGAAAGTCACATATCTTTTTTGTTTGTTTGGTTTTTTTTGTTTGTTTGTTTTTTGGTTTTTTGTTTTGTTTTGTTTTTTTTTTGTTTTGTTTTGTTTTGTTTTTTTCTGAAACAGAGTTTCTCTGTGTAGCCCTGGCTGTCCTGGAACTCACTCTGTAGACCAGGCTGGCCTCGAACTCAGAAATCTGCCTGCCTCTGCCTCCCGAGTACTGGGATTAAATGCATGCGCTACCACTGCCTGGCGAAAGTCACATATCTTAAATGTGCCGTCTGTGTTTCAGAAAACATCCCTCCGTGTTATGAGAATGCACAGCACTGGGTTTAGAGCTTCAGTCTTTCCCAAAGGCCTCCCTGATAAAGGCTTGGAGGCCAGCAATATGGAGAAATCCTGAAAACTTAAAAGTTCAGGTTAAGTGAGAGAGATCTTCGTGTTATTGGAGATGTGTCTTTGAAAAAGACAGTGATATGAGCAACCCATACCCTTTCTTGCAAGCTCTGGCTTGAAATGATTGGCTTTATCATACTGCACTTTGTTCTACCTTGCCAAAGGACAAAAGTCAATGGGGCCAACCCATCATGGACTGACACCTTTGAAACTCTGAGTCAAAATAAATATGTTCTCTGTACTCTAGTTGGTTATTTCAGGTATTCTCTATAGCACTAGAAAGCTATCAAACTTAACCATGTATCTAAGATACTATCATTCTAGAATTTACCGGGACACTACTTGTCCTCAGTCCTCTAAGAAGCAAAATTCCTTTTTTCATCAGAATCTGCAGTGGGGAGCCAGGGAGAAGGCTTGGCCTGTAGAGCCACAGTCTAATCTCCCATAGAAGGCTGCACTCGGAACCAAGCTCAAGCTTAAGCCTGCTGCTGTCAAGTCAAGGACTCCCCCACAGGACCAGTCAGAGCTCCCCCATTTTTCCCTTGGCCCCAGGCTAGATCCAGCCCATGGGCTCCCAGTGTTCTTATTTTTGCCCTCACTACCAATTAAATGTCTCTGGAACATTCTGCACCAGAATGGTATAGTATATATTCTTATATCTTTTAATCACCATATTTCTGGGTGCATTGGCCATTTGTTCTTGTTACTTTACAGTAATATTCTGGTGTTCTCTCATGTTAATACCAAAGTTTGCTTAGTAGCTTTTATATTTTTGGATAGCAGTATTATTTCTATATTCTTACTGCTGTGGAAAATGTAATATTGAATATATCTGTAGAAGATGTAGGCTCTGAATTTTGATATGATTTTGTTTTGTTTACTTGTTTATTTGAATAGGACTCATGTAGTTCAGACTGGCCTTGAACTTCCTATGCACTTAAGGATGACTTTTGAACTCCAAATCCTTTGATTCCAGAGCCTCTCATCACTAAGATGTCAGAGGATGCAGCAAGCAGTCTGTAATTTATATGTAGGTACTTAAGTCACCCTTTACAAAATCCAGAGTTTGTTGACTTTATACGAAGATCTGCGAAGCTCTGAAACTTACCAAGGAAGTTTTAATTTCCAGACCTTTTGTGGCTTAATAAATTCTATGGAAAACTATTTTTGTTCCCATTGAGCATTTCAGGCACAGATGGAGAGAATTTTAAAAAGTAAGTAGTGACCTTGGGCATATTGTGAAAGTGTAAATACTTCAACTAACTTACATGTAAAATATCAGTGTGCAATGCTAGAAAGAAAAAAGAAAAGAAAACACGGCTGAGCTCTCTCCCCTTTGTCCATAAAGACTGACTATGGCTTAAAAATAGCCTGCAGTTGTCAATGCTGTAAATTGTTGAGGAGATGCCAGAGCGGTTTTTTTTTTTTTTTTTTTCCTGCTCTGCAATAGAAAAGTGTATCACAGGTCTCAAATAAGTGACAGCATTTCAAACTCCATCAAGATTAACCTATTACTAATGCCCAGGGATAAAATGAATCGTGGATGTTTTAAATGTTTCTCTAAAGAGCTAAATATGTTCAAATAAAACTTGCTGGTATAAATAAGGAATCCTGAATAGTTAAAGTGTTGGCTTCTATGGAACTCTGCAGGGGGAAAAGAAAGTATGCAAAGCCAAGGAAGATTCCTTCAAAACAATTGGAAAGAAGTAATTATGCATGGTTTTGTGTTGTACAGCAGGGAATTGTAGCTGGGGAAGAGGAAACAGAAAAATTCCTTTTTGGGCAACTGTATGTCACAGTACTAGATACTGATCCCTACAGCTAGCAAGGGATCAGATAATGATTTTGATGGTATATATGTGATCGTTAATATGAGAATTGTTCCTCTGAGGCTCACGTGTTTCAACACTTGGCCTTGAGTTGGTGGCATTGTTAGACAACGTCATAGAACCTTTAAGAGATGGAATTTTGTCGGACGAAGTACGTCACTGCGGCCAGGGTTTGAGTCTTTGGCGGCTGCAGCCTCAAACACAGATATCTGCTTGCTTCTGTCTTTCAAGTGCTGGGATTAAAGGCTCATACTATAACACCTGGCCACAGGGCCTTTAAGTCTTACATCTCCTTATGTGCAGTTTTCTGCTTCCTTTTTGGGGATGCAAGTGATCACCCAGCTTTTAGCTCTGTAACTATGTCTTGCCTTGCCTGAGAGACATAGTCCCCTGGAGCTGTAAGCTGAATGACCCTTTCCCCTTGCATTGCTTGTCAGCTTATTTATTATATACCCTGAGAAGAAATTAAGACACTGTTATGATTTGAATGGGAAATGTCCCCAGACACTCACGTATCTGAGCACTTGATCCTAGTTGTTGGTGCTATTTGGGAAAGCAGGGCACACTGGAGGAAGTATGTTCCTGGGGGCAGGTTTGGGGGCTTATAGTCTCCGCCCACTTTTTACTTGTGCTTTCTATGTCCTGTGTGGGGATACAATGTATCAGCTAGCTTTCTTCCCCTGCTACTTGTGGCTTGCTGTCCCTGCCATCCTTGACTATAGCTCCCTGGAACTATTAGCCACAATAATAAACTCTTTGTTCTATAAGTAGCTTTGGTCATGATATTTTATCACAGCAACAGAAAGCAATGAATACCACATGAAAAAATTTCTTCCCTCAAAAGTTATCACTCCAAGAACTCATAGTTCGGAGTCTTTTGCACATGTTATAGAAAGATTGTCCTTAAATATGGAACAAATTTTAACAAAAAAGTGCATATCCAGAGAATGTACATTAAGTCCACTCACCATCTTTCTTTGTCACCTTTAGTAATTAAACCCAGTGCTCGGTTTCTAGGACTAATTGTTTCTCAGATAAACATTACAAGGTATTACAAACAGAAGGAGATAAAATATTTTATTATTTTATATTTGTTTGATTAAATTTATTAATTATATTATTAATGATAAATAATTAAATTATTAATTAAAATAGTTTAATATTTATGTTAGTATATAAAAACCCTTACACCCAGAGTCTATAGAGTAATAAATCTCAATAAATCAACCGAGCTATCACGAAAGCATTGAGATGACAGTAGCAGCAAATCTTTCAAATCCTTCTTTTTAACCTGCTTCATTTTCATGGCTGAAATGGGAAAGAGGAAGAGGCCAATGTTTCCTTAGCTGTCTGGGTCAGAAAAGCCATCTGGCACTCATTGTAACCGCCATGCGGGAACCAATAAACCCTGCACTCGTGTTCCAATCTAGTCACTAATCACAATAATCAGAACATCTGGTTAGAGTTTCCCTTTGCTGGGGTGTCCCCAAAGATTTTATTAGGTATCAATTTCCCTTTAGATCTATCTTGACTATCAACATTCGTTCACTTTACCCCACATCTGTCTTCCCAGGCATACCATTTTGTCTCTGCTTGTAGCCCAAGACAATCCATATTTTAAAACTTAGGCATACATAGAAAGCATACCACTCTAACAGAAGATGTCAGATTCTACTGTCATTACTGTAATCTTCGCGCCTATTCTCAACTATTGGACCTAACCACCGACCCTTTTTTCTTTTTTTCTTTTTGGTTGAGGGTGTCACCAGAGAACTGGAAAAACCACTTCCGGTGAGATGACCTAAGGTTAGGGCTGCCTTCCCTAAGGCAGTGGAGCTAAATGAAGACCAGAGAATGAAAGGCACTTTTAAAGAGGTAAGCTGTGTAAGAAGGATCAAAGAGTGTGGCTGGGAAAAGATCAATGAACAGTCATTTGTAAATGACAATTAGTCATTACCCATTGTAAACTTAAGATCTCAGAGGAAAACGTTACACTGGTGTTGCCTAGTCTACAAAGTTGAATGATTAGATCTTGGTAATTGTGGAAATCTAAAGGTAGCAGATCTTGGGCTGTTTTTAGTCCCCTTTCTAGTCAATCACTGACAACCTCTGTGTTTGTTCTAACATCCTTTTGACTATCGAATAGTATCTATAGAATGCACTAGCAGACTGATAAATACAATAAATCCATAAGCCAAATTATTACTTAGCATCTGAGACCCACAGGGACATTTTCTCTGCTTCAAGCTATCCCATCTACCTGTGATTCCCAGCAACACTAATTGCCATGATTTTTGACTTTCTCTGTTCTATAACTAGTAAAATGCCATATAACCATTTTCATGGTGAAACGTGCCATCTGGTCAACCCAGATTTGTCTAGATGATGGCTGAGAACTTTGAGTCGAGTCAATATTGTTGAGGCTTTTAATTGACATGGATGTAAAACCTGGGCTTTGCACAGGATGACATGAGTCATGTACTAAAAATTGAGCTTCTAGCCAACCAAGGGAGAAATGTTAACTGCTTATCTTATTATAGTTGGTTTTGAGTTCACTTAATGCCTGCTCTCTGGCTTTGTGGCCCAAAACTTTGATGAGTGTTTGAGATAGATACCTAACCAAGTTTACAACAAAGCATTTACCTATCAGCATTTGTTAACTTTAGGTTCAGACGAGACAGCAAACTCTCTGATCTGTCCATCACTGTATTATTGATCTTAGAGTCAGTTTAGGGTCCCAAGCTGCTTACTGGGCTCACTTTGAACTAAGACCAAGAAATCACGAGCAGTTTGAGGATTGCTTGGCAAAATCTTAGTATTAGAGGTTTTAAGCAGCTGTTTAGTTTTCTAGAAGTTCTGATGGTTTGGTCATTGCTTCGATCACTTGTTCCTACAGGTCACTTCAGAGCATCAATAGAGGCATGCAGCTGTAATTTCTCTGGCAGGCTGCTGTTGAAGAGGAGTCAGTGCGAGGATGAGAGCTGAACCTGGGGCTGGGACCTAACCTAACTGGAGACCTCTTGGATCTTCTTCTTCTCCCAATTCCTTAGCATCTTCCTTTCCACCAAAATTTGAGTTCTGTATTATTAAGAGGTCTCCAGAGGAACAGAACCAATAGAACAAACATAAAAGAATTTATTGAGTCAGCTTTCAAACAGTAACATCAGATTCACACCTGAATACTGAGAACCAGGTAGTCACTCTGTCACTGAGACTAGGTGACTCAGCAGTTGGGGTAGACCGGCAATGACTGTCTCTCACTGCTACAGAGAGGGGACAGCTAGTAGTTGCTTAGTCCACAAGGCTGTGTGTCTCTGCAGTCTCAGTTTGGCCCCAGCAGCCTGGCTGTTTTCTGGGAAACTACCAATCCACAGTGGAAACTTGCAAAGTCTGGTTCCTCTCTCAGGAAGAAGTCAGCAGAACATGGCAAATTATCTCAGGGGGCCAAGAGGGAAGGCCAACTGGCAAAAAGTGAGGTAATTTCCTTCTGCCATGGTCTTTTTTTTTTAATCTGGGCTCCTACTAGAACATATTGCCCTCTATTAGGGCGGGGTTTCAACTGCAGTCAAGACATTCCTTCATGTGCAGCTCCTTATTCAGGTGAGTCTAATTGGGGCCGGTTGACAATTAAAACCAACCCCAATGGCTTCCTACCTTATCTTGTTCAGAATCTACTTGTATAGTTGACCTTACATCTCTCAACCTCTTCAAGGCTGCTTCTCTCTGTTCTGCTACATCTAATCTTGGGCTCTTATTGCTCAGAGCCCCTCACTGATCTCTCCTTCTCCCTCTCCCTTCTCCTCTCCCTTCTCCTCTCCTTCTCCCCCAACTCCTTCTGTTGATCCCTTTAGATTAGACTTAAACCCAACAGCATATATGTGTTCATAGGTGTATTTATGTGTGTGTTTGTATGTCTCTGAGTGTGTTTGTGTGTGTATGTGTGTATGTATGTACTCCAACTTTGGTCAATCCTAATAGAATAGAATAAAAACTAGACCAGAGTTCTATGGAATAATGGATTCCAAATGTAACCAAATGTAAGCTTATCTCTAAATATTTGAATTCTTTGGAGATTTCTCTTTCTCTCTCTCTCTCTCTCTCTCTCTGTGTGTGTGTGTGTGTGTGTGTGTGTGTGTGTGTGTATATATATTCTATCAAAATTTGTTTCCTTTCTAGCATTTCAAAACTTTTTAAATATCTTTATGTACTCAGTCTTCTAGTTATAAATATTTTTTAAAAAAAGGGAAAGTGTCTAGTCAGTGGGAAGTTCAGTAGTCTCCATGTGGCTGCACATAGAAATTTTATGAGTAGTTTTTACAGAAGAAATTATCTGGGTCCCATTTGGGCAATTACATTGAAACCCTGAAAACATGGCATACATAACTTTTTAAATCTACAACATGCAACTGTAATATATAACTAAGACTACGAACCACTGTAATAGTCAATATGAGTCAGTACACTCTATATTTTTTAGTGCATTTTATAGTGTGAATTGAATATAATACTTCTTGGAACAATATGGAATATTAATAAATAGATACATCAGTTCACAAGGTAGAAAGTTCTATTATAGCAGACAAATTTCGACTTTATAAAATATAAGCGATGAATTTTGGCTTGAAATTTTAATAGATTCTTATCATATACAGTATTTGATTTGAAAGACAATAACTTCTTGATCTTTTGAAGACAAAAGGAGTTCATATCTTTGGAACATTGTTGCATTTCCTTAAATTATCTGGTGACACAGATTCTTGTAAATCAAAGAGTCATCAGGAGGTTGACAAAATGGCTCAGTCCATCCTGGAACAGTGAACAGTGTGAGTTCTTGCCTACAACCTACGTAGTAAAGGAGAAAACTAACTTGCAAATTGGTCTCTGATCTCTGTATAAGTGCATAACCTATTCAACCAGACACACACACACTTTCATGAACAAGCACAATAGTAATAGTGATAATGATAATGATAATAATAATAATAATAATAATAAATACATTTTTAAATGTCATCATGATTCTGTGTTTTTAACACCACAGACCTGAAGGAAAATCACCTGGATTTGCTTCGTTGGTTATGAATTGACGTCATTACTCTTCCATACTATTAATACTAACAATGAAATTTCACACGTATTCATGTAAGTATAAAACAGTAAGAGCAGAGGACAAAGCCCATGAGAGAGATAAAATGGGTAACAGAAGTAATCGCGGTACATTACTGCTGCAAAAATCAATAAAGCAAATCTGTTATTCTTTTTAAGTGTCATATTACAATAATGTTTTCCTGAAGACTGTTGTCTGCATCCAATTTAGAAAGGCATCTGCTTGTGTTTGCTTAAAACAAAAGGGTGGTTGACTTAATGAATTATTTACAGGCATGCAATATGGCAACAGTGTCATTATGAACTCTCTTCTAAGATCTCCTCTGGCTACTCCTGGCAGGGTGTCAATTTGCTTGTTTTTATGGTAGGTGCATGAAATCGTGAAGCTATTCAAAGAAATGAGAATCTACCATTAGACTTCCTAATGCGTGCAGACCCAGTAAGAGAGCCATGGCAACAGGAATGGCAAAAACATTCATTTGGCATTAACAATGTATGATGTAGAGTTCAAGCAGATGAGCCATGGGAATTGCAGAAGCCTTGGAAACAAGCTAAAGATGTAAGCAAGTCAAGACAGGGTTGGAGGAGAAGCTGAGAAGAAAAGAAAGCAAGGCTGCCGACTCCTCTCTGGCATGGAAGCCACCTGTCAATGCCTGCTGGAGAAGGGAGTCCCAGAGAAGCTCAGAGTTCTGCACCAAAGTAATGAAGTAGAAAAATTAAATTGACCTTGAAGTTTATAAGACATACGCAGAAAAGGCGTGAGAAGAAAAATCATGGGTTTAAGTAGCAGGGTTATTAAAATCCAATGATTTTCCTTGGCGTCAACAATCCGGCATTTTCTTGTACAAATCAGTGCGTTCCAGACAGACTCTGTAAAGGTAGCTGGCTGGTGGCTGGACACATGGCTGGAACCAACAAGCCGCCTGCACAGACAGCCATATTTCCTCTGGTCAGAGCTACCTGTAACCTGGCACGATGCCTGACTGCCTGACGTGAATGTCCGATCAGAGGGGCTGGCTGGGGCTGAAAGTTGAGGGGGATCAACTTTCAATTTATAAAAATGGCCTCGTGATAAAATTTTGTAAACAAAAGCCAATTACAATGGACAATGCCCACCACCAGCACCTAAAATTGTAAATCTCAGAGAGAAGGTGTCTACGGCTAGAACAGTCAGGAGCCGTATGTAGCTGTGTTTAGTCTTTACTTGTCCTGTGGTGATTGTCTGCTGCCTATAATGGTCCTCATGAGGCCTGGATGTGGCAGAGTTGATAAAGGCAACACTGTTCCTACCTTCAGCATTGCACTATCACAGGGAATTTTCTTTTGAAACTTTGATAAAGCCAGAGACTCTTGTTAACTAGTACTGTCTTGCAACACGTGTATTATACTCTAAGGGTTTTAACAGCTTAAAGCTGCCCTTTCTTGTTGCAGTCAGGATACAGAGATGAGAGCCATAGATTGTTAACTCTGTGAAAGGGGTACCATTAGAAACTAAGAATGGGAACAATGTGTGAATAAATATGATTTATGTAGAATGCTGGGGCTGTGTGCTGTCTTGTGGCAGCATGAATGGATTCTATAGTGAAAACAGCTGAGAGAAAAGAAGCCTGCTGGAGATTTGCAGGGCTTGTGCCCACAGTCAAATTCCATTCAGAAGAAAGAATAAGAATTACAAGTGTCAGTGCAGACAGGAGTGTAGCATAGCTAGCTGTCTGCTGAGATGTCTACCAGCACCTGACTGAGACAGATACTGAGGTTGGGCACCCCGATGAAAGGGTTAAGGGGAAAGACTGAAGGAACTGAAGGGGATGACAACTTGATAGGAAAAACAACAATATCAACTAACCTGGACCCCCCCGCCCCCCAGAGCTCTCAGAGACTGAGCCACCAACCAAAGAGCAGACATGGGCTGGTCTGTGACCCCTGGGACATATGGAGCAGAGGACTGCCTTGTCTGCCCTCAGTGGGAGAGGCTGTACCTAATCCTGTAGAGACTCTATGTCCCAGGGAAAGGGGATGCTGGGATAAAGTGGGGTAGGTCGGTGCATGAGGTGGTTGGGCGGTTGGGTTGGGGAGCACCCTCTCAGAGGCAAAGCAGAGGGGGGAATGGGGTGAAGAACTCTGGGAGGAGGGACCAGGAAGGGGGCAACATTTGGAATGTATATAAAGAAAATAATTCAATAATAATAATAATAATAATAATAATAATAATAATAATAGAATTAGAAGTGTCAGGCCCCACCCTACCAGTAATGTTTTCACTGACTTCAAAACAAATAACCAGCGAGCAGCAAAGCCTCAGGTAGAGGACTGACTGGCTACTTTCTCCTTGCTCTGCCCACTGATGGGATTCACCGGGAAATCGTCAAAGTGCCTAGCTCTGCTCTTTGCTGTCTCTGGATACAACTGAACCGTGATAGTGCTAAATCTCATGACTTTTAAAATTGTTTTATGGCTTCTTGTAGTGATGCAGGTATGTGGAGAGGACTCCTGCACCAATCTCCTGATCCTTATCAGACATACATTGTGCAGCTTGACACAAGACACTTAGCTTTTCTGAGCTTTCATTGTTCATAGAAAAGTTGGGTAATAATGATCATAGTAGATAATATCTAAATCAATAAATTGATAAGATTCAAAATAGCCAATGTGATACATTTTAGCCCAGTAAGTGTTATCAATACTGTTAAAAATAATTAGATGTTTTTTTACTGTTGTCATCATTTTAGTTTTCCTTCAGTCTTTTATACCAAGTCAACAGCAATTTCGTATAAATCACATGATACCTCAGCTCTACTTTTTGAACGAAGGAAGTCACTTAACAGACAGAAGACAGGAAAAGGTGGATATTTTACAATTAAACCTGAAATCTAAATTAGCTGACCATGTACCAATTTCTACAAAGAACTCAAGCTTTTTGTCTTTCCTATTTGTGACCATGTTGTTCTCAACCATGGGAAATCCAATGCACCTATCTAGAGCACAAACAATATGGCCACCACCCTGTAGGGCAGGGAGAAGAAGTAGGTTCGAGCTCATCTGCAAGTGTGGGGCTCTTCGTGTTGAACAATGCTTTGGGGAACTGAGAGAGAGGCTCCAGGAGAAAAGACAGTGGGCCTATTACCTCAGGCGCACCTTGTTTTCTGGATGGTTCTTGGACATGATTTTCATGTCTCCTGTGACAAACATTTACATTCAATTTATAAGACAGCTTTATTTTTGCTGGAGGTCAGATCATAGATATACAACTCAACCTGGTTCAGTGTACCCTGAATCTGGATATGGCCTTCTGCCTCACTTTCATGCTTTCCCAGCTATGATCTCTAGTATGGGCCAGACACTTGTGTTTTAATTGATCTGTCCTGAGAAAGTTCTGGGAAAGGGCCCCTCAGTTAATATTTAGTATGGACTTACTGACAATGTTTATTTACATGTTTTTCTGATCCTGTATTTCTGAACTCAAATGACCTTCCTTGGACCACAGCTTTCTTCGTTACATTAGTGTATAAATGTACACTAACGCTGAAGTAAGCTTGTTTCCAGCATCAGACCATGGTCAGCCCCATTTTTTCAAGTCTTCAGATCCCAGGTCTCCCAGACACAGATGTGAATAAGTTGCCTGAAAAGTCAACACTAGCTTTCCTTCCTATAGGATTCAGGTCTTTCGAAGACTCCCTTCTATCTTTGTATTCACCTTTCTGTCCCTCATCTCTTCCGAGCTACAAGGAAGGGATTTGAAACTGCTGCACAGTTTGGGAAGAGCTCAGTGACATAGGAAGGATAACATAAACAGGACCCGCCAGGAAGGAAGCAGGATCCTCTACACTTGGAAGCGGTCATTTTCTCTGCATTCGACTTCTCTGCTCTTGTGGCTTAAGAATCAATACCAAGATACCCAGGTGGAGCAGTTTCTGGATTGTCCTTCCTTCAGTCTCTGCTCCATAGTTGGTGTCTACAACTCCTTCCATGGGTGTTTTGTTCCCCCTTCTAAGAAGGAATGAAGTATCCACACTTTGGTCTTCCTTCTTGAGTTTCTTGTGGTTTGTGGATTGTACTTCGTGTATTCCGATCTTCAGGGCTAATATCCACTTATCAGAGAGTGCATACCATGTGTGTTCTTTTGTGATTGGGTTACCTCACTCAAGATGATATTCTCCAGATCTATTCATTTCCCTAAGAATTTCATGAATTCATCGTTTTTAATAGCTGAGTAGTACTCCATTGTGTAGATGTACCACATTTTCTGTATCCATTCCTCTGTTGAGGGACATCTGGGTTGTTTCCAGTTTCTGGCTATTATAAATAAGGCTGCTATGAACATAGCGGAGCGTGTGTCCTTATTACATGTTGGAGCATCTTCTGGATATTCAATCATCAAATCTAGACACTATTGTGGATGCCAGCAAGTGCTGGATGACAGGAGCCTGATATAGCTGTCTTCTGGGAGGCTCTGACAGTACCCAACTAATACACAAGTAGAGGCTCACAGCCATCCATTGAACTGAGCACAGGGTCCCCAATGAAGGAGCTAGAGAAAAGACCCAAGGAGTTGAACGGTTTGCAGCCCCTTAGCACGAACAACAATATGGAACTAACTAGTACCCTCAGAGCTCCCAGGAACTAAACCACCAACCAAAGAGTACACTTGGTGGGACTAGTGGCTCCGGCAGCATATGTATAGCAGAGGATGGCCAAGTTGGTCATCAATGGGAGGAGGGGCCCTTGGCCCTGTGAAGGTTCTATGCCCCAGTGTAGGGGAATGACAGGGCCAGGAAATGGGAGAGGGTGGGTTGGTGAGCAGGGGGAAGGGGGAGGGACCAGGAGTTTGTTTTTTTATTTTATTGTATTTTTTTCGTTTCTTTCTTTTCTTTTTCTTTTTCTTTTTTCTTTTTTCTTTTTGGAGGGGAACCTGGGAAAGGAGATATTGTAAATAAAGAAAACATCCAATAAAAAAATAAAGAAATATAAAAATTAAAAAAAAAAGAATCAATACCAAGGTCAAGAGACCCGTGGAGTCTGCCCTCCTTTGAGGAGACAAGAAAGGAGCCTGGTTCCTGAAATTGAGAGTTCAGTTGCTGAGAGGTGGCAAGTACCCTTCAGAATTGTCTGAGTACCCTGGAATGAAGTCTTTCAGAATTCCATCTCCTTTTTTACACTCAGAGTCCTGGGAAATGCTGATGTTTCTCACTGTTTGATGTACTGAATGCCGTTTAATTAGCATTCTGGAAAATCACATTTGACTGGTATCTTGCTCATGTAATTTTAATATTTCTACTGAATTGACAACACAATGTTATTAATAATGCCTGTCATGTAAGGCCTCCAATCAGCAAATAGCCCAGAAGGGTGGAATAAAATATGCACTATTGTTTCTTTGTTTGCACCATATTGTTGATCTCAATTTCATGTTCATTTAAAATTTTTTAAAAAAGTATACTTAAAAAAAAGAAAGTTGTGTAAAATAGATTTATGAACTGATACACTGCCCTATATTTATATAAAGTATTTCAAAGAGGATTTTCAGGTATTATTTAATACAAGTAAAATGAGTTTATGATTATCTCAATAGAGACAGATCAATATACTTCAAGAAGTTACATTTTGTTAACAACAGAGTATTCTCCTTCACCACACTGTAGTTGGCTTTTTACTGCAGTTTCAAGGTGCTGAAGAACTTTCTATTCTAGTAGCTTTCAACATTTCAGCATTTGGTGATATGAAGTGGGTGGCAGAGCATCTATTTAATTTCCCTATTTTCATCTTGCAGGACCTTGAAGGAACTTCTGCTGGATCTGATAGGCTTTTCTCAGTAGATTTTAAAGTCACTTCAAATGCAGATTTATCTCATCATCTGTGAATATGATCATGTGGTCAGAATAGGGTACAGTAGTTTGTGGAGCTCAGTGCAAACTTAAATGTGGAATCCTATGTTTAGAATTACTATAGACTTGAAGATGGGGCAGGCAGAGCCAAGCAGAGGGCCCTTCTTAAGACATGGCTCTACGTCATTGCACAGGTCACATGCCATTCAAGCCTTCCCTGTGTCAGTATGGATAGCAGAACTGCCTTCAAAACCCTCAGTGGTGTTCCTGGGGGTATTCATCTTTCCACAATGACACTACATTCTCACTCAGGCTTATATTTATATTTGTGTTGGGTAAAGATTTCTAAGGCTGTTAACATTACATTGTAAAGTAGGCAATAGTTTTAGCGTGTATATGTTAGATACACACATACTATCTCTATCTGTATGTTTGTTTGTATGTATGTATGTATGTACGTATGTATGTATGTATGTATATATTATATATCTTAGTTATGGGGGTGGTTATACATGTGTATAGAGGCCAGAGGTCAATGTTAGGTGTCTTCCTAGGTCATTTTGTACTTTATTTACCTATTTATTTATTTATTTATTTATTTATTTAGTGACAAGACCTTTCACTGAACCGGGAACTCAATGATTGGCTAGACTGATTGGCCATCAGGCCTCCAGGGATCCCTTCTGCTTGCCTCAATAAGATTTATTGCATCTGTCCTGGGGATGTGAACTTACATACTCATCCATGTACAGAAAAAACTCTGTCAATGAAGCTATCTCTCTAGCCCCCAAATTTTAATTATCTTAAATCTCCCCCAACTTCATCCTAGAAGTCTCCAAATCATAAACTTTGCAGATAAATGGCTATAACTAGAAACGATCATATTGAGTAAGGTGACCCAGACTCAGAAAAACAAACACTACATATTCCTTATTATTGGAGGTTCCTAGCTCCAGATCTTAAGATGTGTGTACATATCCTAGAGTATCTGAAAATACCTGGAAAGAAAAAGGGACCATTTCTGGAAAGGGGAAATAGCAAGGTATATGTGACCTGATCAGAAAAATGTGACAAAGAGGGAGGGTACTACTTAGAGCTGGAAAGGAGATAAGTACAGAAGAAGGAGAGAGGGAAATAAAATGACATTTTATTTATTTAAATTCATACTATTAACTAGTAATATAAAACACCTATAATATGTGTACTATAGATATAGATAGATACATACATATATAGATATATAGTTTATATAAACTTTAGATAAACTTTCCTCATTTGGACTGACAATGCTTCTTCCAAGAGGCAAAGATCACCTAACAAAAATCCCAACACCAGGCACAAGAAGTCTCCTTTTGAGTTGTTAGCCATGGATTTCCAAGAGACCCTCCAAACATACAGGTTATTACTATTGTCCTGCCTTCTGAAAATTTTCCCGAGCCTTAGGTGCAGGAGTAGTTCCGCACGTAACCAGAGTAGCAGGTAGGTAACTTGCTGTGAGATTATCCTGTGGTGTCAGAAGACGATGCCTACTTGAACGTGGGCTGAACAAAGACAATAGTGAGAAGCATGCAAAAGTGGACAGGGAAAGCCTACGAGCCCTCAACTCTACCCAAAATATCATAGGCAACTAAGGAATGCTTAGAGTGAGAGAAATAGTCCTCCCTATGGAAAAGCACACTGATTGGCTATCTAATACCAAATTGTCAACCCTTAAAACA
>JADRCD010227491.1:60063-73855 GCA_019843815.1 Montemys delectorum
AAGAATGCATATATATATATATATATATATATATATGTATAATCAGGTAACAATAATTAATGAAAAAGAGTCCATGAATTTGAAAGAGAGAAAGGGGAGGTATTTGAGAGGAGGTAGGAAAAGGAAGAGAGAGATTATGTAATAATAGTCTCAAAATAAGTGTCCCCCTGACTTTAATCTAGGACCTTTCTGGCTGCCCTCTCTCTTTATTTATGTTTTGGTAGGGGTTTCCCATGCTGTCCAGTCTAATTTTAAACTCATGGTTGTCCAGCATCAGCCTCCTGAGTGTTGGGATTGCAGGTATACAGCATAGTTTCCTGTCTGAGTGTTGCTTTATACCACAGCGGACACTCATATTCCTAGAAAGTGATCAGTATTTGAAATACAAGCAAACTCGAGCTTAGGGTGGGGTTCAGTTGTAGAAGTGCTTGCCTGGGTTGCTTAAGCGCCGGGTTGGATCTCTTGTACCACAAAAGTAAAAACGCCAACAATAAAAGAGCAACATGAAAGGGAAGATGTTTAGCTCTAAAATGGAAGCTCATTGCCTGACTGTTGGTATTTAGAATTCCCACTATTATAGTACCAACTATCAGTTATGGCAAACTCAGTTTATAGATTAGGACAAGATTGTGGCAGAGGCAAAGTCTTAAATTCATAGGGCTGATTACTGTTTCATTCTGCTTTCAGACATCTGGGAATATGGCATCTTTCATACTTTCTGGCAATTAAGAAATTAATGGAATAATGTTTCAGCAAAGCATATCAGCAGTGGGTTTTCCTCAACTTCAGATAAATGCAGAGGTTCTAATGTGAAACCCTGATATATCAGATCCAGGAGACGGAAGGATCCAGAGACCCTGTATAACTCCATCAGAGCATCTCAGCCTGGACACACCCACTGGCCCACATTCAACCAATGTCAACTGGAATGTGTGTGTACTGCACTATGATGAAGATTGGAGTGGTCAATAAGGCATCTAACACTGCTCTGCTTGACTACTCCAGATATTTGAAAAATAATATATTGCTGACATGCAGGGGCCTTAGTAGGAGTTAAGAGCCAAAATACGAATATACATTTTAAATAGTGGTCCTCTGGAAGATAGAGGATCTATATGAGGAAATATAATAGATGGTATGAAGGAGAATGTTCTTATTGTATTTACATACCATTACAATTTCCCTATTGATACCAAATCCAAGCAAAGGAAGCGTACAGTCTGCTTTCTCCCTTGTTCCTAAGTTGTGTAGGCAGTATCATGGTCTAGATGGATCACCGTGTGGACATAACCAAGATGGAACTATCACAGACATGCCTTGTAGGGATCATCAAAAAAAAAAAAGCATAAACAAAAATTGATATACACCACTAGTAAGCATTGGTGGGACTGTACTGTACTTGGGATCCTAAGTTATCCCAACTGCAGAATCTGTTTGGAAAATTCTGGAACTAGCGATGCAAGAATGGGTAACTGAGAGAAGATTAGGAGATGGTGCCCTTAATCCTTCTACCTTCCTTAAAAAAATAAATAAAAAAAAATAAACTACACACACCTTTTAACCAGTGTTTTGCAATGACTTCAGCAGGAAAAGCAATAGTGAACGGAGTCAACCTCAAAGAAAGACATCCTGGAAACACTTCCCTTGGCATGTGTAGCTCAAATGATGGTGTGGATTGTATTTAAGAAAGAATTGAACCCTTCTACATTTCTTCCTGTTGAATGCTCGGTGAGATGAGATTAAAGTATTGAAATATTAAATTCTTTCAGGTAAAAGGAATCACGTGTGTTTTCCTCACAGATCTGAGTATTATTGAGTTAAATTTGGCAAGTATTAGGCATATTATTGAAAAAAAAATAGGTTAAAAAAAAAGCTCTATTATCTTGTAAAGTTCCACCCAATTTGAGACAGTTCCTCACTGGAAGTTTGGCAGCGATGGAGCTGTGCAGATTGTTATGACAACTGATCTTTCTTTAGAGGAACCACTTTTTTTTACTTGATTAATTAATTAATTTGGCTTCTTGACACAGGGTCTCATGTGGACCAGGGCCTGGTTCTCACTGAGTAGCTGAGGCTGTCTTAGGACTTCCACCCTCCTGCTTCCATCTCTTAGGAGTTTAGAGGGTTATGAATATGACCACCACACTCAACCTGCCCCATTTTTATTTTTATTTTTTTGAGCAAGCATAACTTTCCTTTCTGTTACTATTTTGAAATCTAACACACAGGATAGAGAAGTGTGCAAAACAGTGTCAGGCTTTTCATGATTTTTCCCCCAAGCAGTGTCTCAGAAAACGAAGCCTGCCAAGAACAATGTCAGAAACATCACTTGGCTCTCGTGATAATAGCATACCCAGAAGGCACTTTGTCTGACAATAGCGGTGCCAAAAAAGAAATCGCACTGCCTGTGGAGACTTTGAGTAGTTCACAAAGGTGGTCCATAACCAACAATAATGGCAGCATTGAGCAGAGCAACTAGAACTTTTAACACTGTGGGAGCTTCCAGAGACTTCTGAGCCATTTTGGCCTAGCTGGGTCACTCCAGGAAAGATACAAGTCTCACACATGAGAACAATGGGACTTCAACTGCGCCAGCACCAACAGCAATGCGGCACTTCACTGTTTATATCAACCTTTGAATTTCATTTTGGTTAATCATTGGAACCAATTCTATCAGGAGGAACCTGTGTGAAAAATGGGAAAAGATAAGTCGCTGGGAGGAACAGCAGCTGCCCCTCGCTTTGTAGAATTCTTGCATTCGTTCTAATTATTTAGCTTATTTTTTAATGAGCATTCTATGAGGGTACCAGAGTGGCCAAGTACATGTTTAGGCCGCAAGAAGATAGCCTAACCATGAATATCTCAGACCTGAGCTAGAGAATGAGGACAGAATGTCCCCAAGGACTACAGCATCTATGTCCTGGGTACTTGCTTGTTTGCATACTCATTTTTGTTAGCTGTCTGGGAGAAGTGTCATCAGTCAATGCTGAGCACAATTGTGTGTGTGTGTGTGTGTGTGTGTGTGTGTGTGTGTGTGTGTGTTTGTCTCTGTGTGTTTTCTGCTTTCAAGAGGAATGCTGATTCTCAGAGTGTTTTATTTTCCTTTATCTTTGAAATCTCCCAGGGAGGAAGTTACAAGACTCAAAGTAGACTTCACAACCCCGTTTCCCCAGAAGTATGAAGAACTGCATGAGTTATATTTGCCTCCATGTGGAAAGAATCCACCTCTAAGACATCTGTATTTCTGATTGTGCTCTAGGGGATGTGAGTAAAGACTCTCAGGTCTTACGTTCTTGAAGTAAATAATGAAGTAGAGCACCACAGTTTAAGCAAGAAAAGTAATTCATGCACTTAAAGAGGGATCAGAATGGACTGTCCTAAAAAGGGACTTCTGCCTCCACCCTCCTTCGTGGGTTCTGCATTATGGATTTTAAGGAAAATTTTGGGCATTAATAAGTTGAATAGCATATTCACAAGACAGAGTGTTCCCCTTTCCCCAGCTCAAATCATACATAGTTGAGTGAAGAAGGTAACCATTAATACACATGTGAGGACATCCCCTGGTGCCTTAGCTTTTGACAGAGTGGGCATGATCTAATTGTGGCTTTGAGGATGTTTAACTGAAAAGGATATTTCTGAGTGGCAGGAGACAGCTCCCAAGGACTAACTACAACTTCCCTTGGTCACTGCATATATAACCACTTGCCAGCCTGCTATCGATTGTGCAACTTTATCTACCAAAAAAGGTTGGAAGCTCATTCCGGTCAGGGATGCTTTGTCAGTCAGGATCTTTATAGGCATCACACATTAACTAGGAGAGTTCAAGGATGTTTTAATAGAGGAAGTTTAGAAAGGTGTGAACAGAAGGTTGTGAAGGCAAAGGGGACACATGCTGTTGCCGAATACAAGCAGAGCGTTGTTACCAACCGGATCCAGAGAAAGCTAGAGAAAGACCTGAGCAAGCTAGTGACCTTTCGCAGGAGAAATGATGGACAGGCTACTGGAGGGAAGTTTTTGGTACTTTCTTCTTCTTTTTCTTTTCTTTTTTCTTTTTTCTCCTTGCTGTCCTGTCAAAGGATTTGATGGATTTGTCCAGAGGGCCGAGGATCCTGGAAAGCCTCCTGGAGCTGAGGACAGAGCTTAGAAGGGCTGAGGTTAGGTCTGGGAAATGTGCCCTTAGGGTCTCCAGCACAAACACAGTGCCCTCTCTCTTAGATCCACAGCACCTGGCTCATTATGCCTCCCTAAGCAGCTCTTGGATGAGGAGTGTCCTCTGACATCTCCATAGCCTTTCCCTCCCAGCCTAGTAACCGTACCCCCTACCTATTCCCTGTCCTCTGAGAGACACAGTTTATACTGACTTGAGGCAACCCAAAAGAACCTCACTGCAGGAATGATTTTAAAGCATAATCTCACCTAGAGAAATAACTAAACTCTAAAGAACTCAAAAGGCCTCCAGAAATCCACCTGCATAATTGCCAGTACGTGGTCAGATCTTCAATTTTAGGAACCAACTCCAGCATCCCAGCGTTTACATCCTTCCTTGATCCATATTCAGGATGGAATTTACTTTTCTAATAACATGCTTCTCTCTACACCAGCCAGGTCCCTGAATGACCATCAAACAGAGGCAATACGAACAGCTGGGAGTATCTGAATGTAGTAAACACAGAGGTGCCTGACAAGATGGAAAGTGTTTAACAGGTTGATTTAACTTACTTCCCTGAGTTCAGCGAGGCTCTGTGCTCCCTGAGATGTGACTGCCTGGGAGGAAAGCTTGAGGAGCTCCCCATTCACTCTCTGGTGCAGGTGTCTCCCCACCAAAAGATACAGTGCTTTGCTGGGTGTTAATCATGGTGTCAACTCAAGGCCTGTGATTTATAGGCCATGCTCAGAACCCTTTAGTTGATTCAGTTCCAGTAAGTCTGTGTGTTTAGCCCCTGAATGCACTTGCTTAAGCTAATTAAAAAATAAGCCAAAGGCATCACAAAAATGAGATCTGATGTGCACACGGAGCATTGCACCTTCCCATGATCCCATTTTGCTCTTGACTGCTCACATGACAGCTTGAGAAGTCTCACTTAAAGCAAATGCTTAGGCTTCTAGAGAGATAGGATGAATTTATCCTCCCTAGCCGCCCCCCCCCCCCCCCGCAACTTCCTTACTTTCTGGGTATACAACAACAGTGACAAAGTATTAATGAGAGAAGTATTGTTGTGTTTCTTTTGCTATATCACCCACCAGCATTCTAAAGGGTGTGATTAAAAAGTCTTACAGTGACATGGGCAGCATCCTGCAGGGACTCGAACCCACACCTGGTCTAAGGGATTAACATGGCAGTCTCCCTAGCATGGCAGGGGAGCATTGCTAACTTCTGGTCATGAAATCTGAGTTCCTTCTTTCCTAGTCTGTGTAATTCTCGTTTTCTGGGTATGTATATATGCTGTAAGTTGATAAAACTCAAAAGTCAGACTTAGGAAGCCGAAAATTGCTGGCCTTATGACACAAGTAGACAGACAGCTCTATTAAACAAATACGGAAGCCACCCACTTGTGGACCAGCATTCCCCATACCTGTTGACATCTGGGCTTCCAAAGTTTAGGGTGTCGTCACTTCCTACCACCTGGAATCCATGTCAACTATTTTGCAAACAAGTTCTTCAGACACAGGACAAATGGGTCAGTGAAAACAATCACTTCTCTGACTTCGTCTGAATAATATTGACTGATATTCAATGGGGGATGAATGTACCTGTTCTGCCATAGTATTTGATAAAACCCTTGAGAAACCTAAGTACTGTTGAGATTAGAAACCTTCTAGGAGGTTTATCCAAGAATTAATACCCCAAGATTCCTAGGGATGGAAGATACAGAGCCATCTCCTGTAACCAGGCAAGACTTTCAGTAGAGGGATTTGGACACAAATTCAGCCACAGAACTTTTGACCTATAACCTGTCTTACAAAATGGGACCTATAAGATGTGCAGGGTAAAGATAGAACAGAAATTATAGAACTGGCCAACCAATGATTGGTCCAGCTTGAGACCCATATCAAGAAAGGGAGCCCACTCCTCACACTACCTGGAGTGCCAGGGCACAGAAGCTGGATAGCTCAGAGACCTAGGGTAGAAAATGATTCCTAATGATATTCTGCTATACTCACAGATTGGTGCCTAGCCCAGAAAGGCTTCATCCAGCAACTGATGGAAACAGATACAAAGACCTACAGCCAAACATTGGAGAAGACTGGGAGGAAGGATTGTAGGAGCCCAAGAGGTCAAGGACACTATAAGAAAATCTACAGAATCAACTAACCTGGGCTCATAGGAGCTCACAAAGACTAAATCACCAACTGGGGAGCCTGTATTAGATTGATGTAGGCCCTTTGCATACATGTTACGATTTTGTAACTTGGTCTTCTTGTAGGGCTCCTAACAGTGGGAACAGGGGTTGTCTATGACTCTTTTGACTGATTTTGGGATCCTTTCCACCTACTGGGTTGTCTCATCTTGAATCTATACAAGGGGAGGTGCCTAAGTCTTCATTTAAATTGATATGCCATGGTTAGTTGATATTCATAGGAAGGCAGCCCTTTTCTGGAGAGAAATAGAAGAGGAGTGGAGGGGAAAGGGGCAGAGGGGAGGTGGGAGGATGGCTGGGAGGAGAGGAGGGAAGAGAAACTGTAGTTGGGATGTAAAAGGAAGAAAGAAAGAAAGAAAGAAAGAAAGAAAGAAAGAAAGAAAGAAAGAAAGAAAGAACAAAAGAAAAGAAGAAAGAAAATGTGTATGTGTACACACACACACACACACACACACACACACACACACACACACACATATATATATCCCAAAAGTCATCCCTTGATCTTGGATGTCTGATTTGCTTTTTGTTCTTCCTTAGATAATATGTATTAGGGATCCAGAAAATTTCATTCTTATCTTTCTATGAAACTGCTAATGAATTGCTGATGATGCTTGCCTCTCCCCCAAGACCTCTTCAACAAGTTATCTGGCTCCTTACTCCTCCTTTGGCTGGCTGAATTGTTTTTCTGCGCTAAAGGATCACTTGTTAAATGGAGCCGGCTTTCTGCATGCATCCGGATCTTCCTGATTCTAGCCGCACTGCTACCTGGCTTGAATTCACTAAACATCTGACTTATGGGAGACTTCCTGTTTTGGGGTCTTCTCTGAGTTAATTACTTGGCTCCTGACACTCTAATTCCTCTTCAGAGCTCCTGCAAAGGCTGCTGACTTGCTCTCAACAAGCTCCAGGAGTCATTGTGCCAGGCAATCCAGCTCTGGCCCTGACTATGACTCTCTGAAACCTGCATGAGACCTTCCTGCTGCCTTGACCTGTACCTGGTTTGGACTTGTCCTTGTTCTTGGAACTCTCTGAGGAATGGAAGCCAGTTTTGCTAGCTCAGGTCAGTCATCCTTGTATCCAGCAGCCGGAGGCAGGAGTTTTCCATGAGTTTGAAAGCCATGGACTACATAGAGAGCACCAAAACAAACTGAGCTACAGTGTGACCCCTTTTCTTGAAAACTGAACAAAGAAAAAAAATGCCAACAATAGGAAACAAACAATTAAGAAACAATGCAGGCCACTGCTTACCAAGTAAGCTGTATTTCTTTCTGGTTGCCACCAGAACTTAGAAAATAAGATCATATTATACAACATGGATATGCAGGAAATGTGTAATGATCATGAAGAAAAGATCTTTAGTCCTTATGGCACTTTATCTATCTGCTGGCGGCACAGTGGGTTTTGTTCCCATTGATGCCCATCGGTAAAGGGATGCATGGAAGTGCTGGTATCATTGTGAACACAGAAAGGGCCTGTGAATGCCGGGCAGCCCGAGTTTACGTCCCAGCTGTCTACAGGATCATCTGGAGAGCTTGCTTCCAGACCTAGGAATTGATAAGAAGTAGCTACCTATCCTGATGTGGATGGGAAGATGAATCCCCTGAGGTCTATAGAGGTGGAGTTGTAAGCATTGCTCAAAACAAAACAAACAAACAAACCTGAGGCGAAGAGCCATAGACAGTGTGCTGCTTACATTCCCTTCCATCACACTAGATAGCAAATCAGTCAGCATGACCATAAGTCATCAGCTTCAAATAAAAATACAACTAAACCTAGATGATTTCCATCTGGAAAACACATCGAGGAGACAGGCCTTCCTATTGTTTTATGGAAGGGAAACTCCATTGCTTTCTTGATTCCCTTTTAATGGAGGCAGTGATAAAACTAAAACAGAAATGAAAGGTGATAAATGGCCTGTAGGTACCATATTCAATGATAAAAACAAGACATAAAGAGAAATATTAATCAATGCTCTGAGCTTCGTTCAGGCACTAAACTGGGGAATGTAATACATCCTGCAGCTTAATTATTATTTTTATGAACATAGTGGCCCAATGTACCCCAGGCAATTGCATCCATAAAGTCTCCTGCTAGAGTAGGTTCTGCACAGGTCTGTGTGACTTTTTTTTTTTTTTTTTTTTGCCAGGCAAACAGCTTTGTGTTTATGTTAGATAAAGCTAATATTTTGAGCTGCGTGTTTTGGATCGTCTCTGTTCTTTAATGCACAGTCGAGGATACCTGTATTCAGTTCCAACTTGGACCTTAATTCTATTCTGGAGACAAGCCTGCTCATACCCAAACAGAACTCAATGGGATGTAGCCACATGATGCTGCATACGATCAAGCTGGCAACAAGATTAACCTGACTGCAGCAAATGCTTTCATCAGAAATGCCACAACTGAACAAAAATTAAAAAAAAAAAAAAATCCCACCTGGCTAAGAAAAGTGGATTATAAAGGTAATCTTTCTACAGAAAATTAGCATCTGATAAAGTACCATAAAAATGTAAATAAGCCTTCTCTCTTATAGGGGCTGGAGAGATGGCTAAGCAGGTCAAGTGCTTGCTGTGTACAAGCTTGACAATCTGAGCTGGGATCCCCAGAGCCCATGAAAAAGCCGGATGTTGTAGGATGCCTGTTACTACAGTGTCCTATGTACAACAGACAGGTTTCTGGGGCCTCCCTGGCCAGTCTAGCTGAAAAAGTCAGCAAGTTCCTGATTCAGTGGGAGATCATGTCTCAAAATAAAAATCCTCAGAGGGACAGAGCAGTGGTTCTCAACCTTCTTAATGCTATGACCCTTTAATACAGTTCCTCAAGTTGTGTTGGCCCCCAACCCCAAAATCATTTCATTGCCCCTTTATAACTATAAATTTGCTGCTGTTCTATCTGATACATAACGCTGTGAAAGGGTTGTTCAACCCCCAAAGAGGCCTAGACCCACAGCAATAGAGGATGACACTGGGTGTGGAGCTCTGCCCCTTCCCCACATTCCTCATACATTTTTATCCTCTACCAATGCTACCTTAGAAAACTAACAAGCAGCCATAGCTTATATTTAATGGGAATCACACCAAACTGGGCACCCCTGATGTGAACTGTTGTCAGTAATTCCATTACATTCTTCTTTTCCAGGGGGTCAGCTCTTTTAGCTCAGTTTTCAAGGATTCTAAAGTAAGTAAATGTTCAAGGTCATGCAGAACTTTAGGAGAGTTGAGAAAGACTCCACGAATTCTGACTTAAGCCTTCTCTGAGACAATCTTTTGACACATACTCAAGAGACATAAAAACATTATTTCCCTGAAACAGATTTCTCCTGTCATTGTCAGGTTCAAAATGCTGACTCAGCCTGGGAAGCAAAGTTGAAACACAGTGTTCTCTCTCCATTCTGCTCTGCTCCACTGTTTCTGTCTTGATGGGTAACCGTATGCATTCTGCCAGGCAGAGGATTGGGAATGTCATCCCTCCGGCTTTCCCCTCATCTGTTTCTTCACACTGTGTAGTTTTAGAGGAGAGTTTTTAAGCAGTAATATAAAGAGAACTACACATGACAGACTAAAAGTAAAACGAGGGTAATCTTGTATGTCAGAGTCATATCTGTGCAGTTTGCCAAGATACAGATGTGAGGTGGAAAGGTTCAGCAGTCTAGATGCTAGCTAGCAATGAAGGACTGCTAAATCTCAGATGCTGCATCTATCCCATGCCAACCAGCCCAGAGATGCTGACAGTGTGGTCCTTTGTACTGCGTAGACAAAACAGATGGATAATTTTACAGCATCACTCATTTCTTTTTATCCAGATGTTCTACCATCCTGTTGGAAAAGCCTTTAACAGTTGACACTTGATACTAACTTCAGATCAGACTAGTTAAGTTTGGTGCTTTTTTTTTTTCCCCTAAAGATCCTGAATTGGGAATTAGAGGATTATGGTTCAGTCAGTTCTACTATTGCTGTGAAAGTATAATGGTGTGATTTGATTTGGCTGGGAGTGGTAGCTTGTAATCCCTTTCAGTGCTGAAGGGATGGATACAAGGAGATGGTCAGGCATCTTACTTGAATTCCAGAACCCAGTGAAAGGCTGTCACACACACACACACACACACACACACACACACACACACACACACACACACACAAAAAAAAAGAAAGAAAGAAAGAAAGAAAACAAACAAACAAACAAAAAATCCACAAACAAAAAACCAACCAAAAGGAGCAAAAAACAAACCAAAACCAACAAAACCCCAGAACTTAATCATCCTGAGTACTTCCTGCTGCAACTCTGGATAGGTAACTACTCGATAGAGTTCACTAGCTTATTATTCGCCATCGACATGTAAGTGGAGGAAGAGATAAAATATGCAAGCATACACACCCACATATTAAACACTGTCGGTTTTAAGATGCAGATATGGAGTTTATCCTGTTAATGATTTATATATTAATATTTGGAGATGACACTCAGATAAATAAACAGGTAGGTAAAGACATTCGCACCTAATCTGAAATTCCTCTCTGACACAACTTAATTTCAAGAATTCTTTTTGGAGGTATGCAAAAGAATGCCATACTTCAGACTTATTTGACATGTGTTATTTCTGTGCAGACAAGACCTTCACATAATTTTTAAATTCTGCAGATTTACAGCTTTAGAAGATTCCCCCTTTGTCCACAGTAACGACACACATTGCTTAGAGTTGGACTGATAAACTGATTGTATTTCTTTGCATTTCTTCAGGGGCTCCAACTTGAAATGTTATTGTAGCAATAAATATCCCTGCTTCCAGAGTCATATACAAACCATAAGAGATTTTAACACGAAATAAATAAATGCATTGTTCTCTGAGATTAGGTCAGTGTCTTTGAAATATACTGTTAGAATGTTAATTGAGTTTGACATAAGCATGCATCATGCCACTCAATGTGCCAGCAGTGAAACTGATTTCCAATTCTAATCATCATCTGTGTGCTGACAGCACACTGAGATGGAAATGTTGAATATTTTAGTCTGTGATATTATCCTGGTTGTTTAAAGTACTGACTACGTGTTTTGAAACCAATAGATGTAATTGGTATGCATGTTGGAATTAGGCTGAGCACATCATTTATTTATAGAGTCTTTTGATGTAACTCTGTAGGGGGAAAGTTAATAAAACATAGTTCAAAGATACATTTCTACTCACCACTATATTATGACAGAAAGTACAAATTATTGTTCTGAAAACACGGATTTCTGAGGAAATGTGTTTTTTATTCCTTCTGAAGCCATTTCACTAATGCAAGAAGAAAAGAATCTGGGGGTGGGAGGGGAAGGCAAGAGGTTTACAGGGGCTGCTAAGGCCTTTAAACTTCCCTGCTGCAACCTGAGGGGATTAAAATCCATGAGCTAGCACTGGCCATGGGTGAGCATATCTACAGCTCCCTAGTGAGCTTGAGTTTAGCCTGAAATTCATGAGATGTCACCTCAAAGATAAATAAATATCCACGAGTCAGCAATGAGTAATCAAGGGCTGGGGCTGCACTTAACCCTTCCTGCTTCCTCCTGTAAAGTAGGTCACTGTGTCACAGAACTGGCTTCATCTAAGCTGAGGACTAGAGAGTTTAGGAGACAGCATGCAGCTCCTCTGAGAGGTCAGGTAGGGAGGGAAGAGGGTTTGTATACACTCTGCTCCATTGTGAGGACACTGGCCCTGTCAGTGTCAGTCTCTCCAAAGAGGGAAGGGTATTTTCTAACATTAACTAAGCATCTAATTGTGCTCAGTGAACTGCTGACTTCAGATGTGATATCCCTCAAATGATCTTTGTATTTACACGTGGAGAATAAACAGTAAACCATGGATCAAAAAAAAAAAAAAAAAAAAAAAAGAAAAAAAAAAAAAAAAAGAAGAAGAAAAAAAAATAGAAGTGATGGTGTGGGCAGGCATGGCAAAAGAAATGAGGATGCTCTCATGCAGTTGTCTGTGATTTTGACTGACCTGACTTACACATGTGTTCACAAAAAGCAGTGGCTGGGACTGCCCTGAAACTCAATAGCCAAGTTTGGACTTTTGATTTTTTTACTGGCATTTGTGTGATGTTTCCTTGGGGTTTTAATTGTTTTTGTCTTGGGTATTTGGCTTTTCCCCCTTCTGTGGCCTTATGGTGTCTCCTCTCAGTTTCATGAAAGAAAGAAACTATAGTCTTATCACTTAGACAAATTTCATAAGAAAATTTTATCAAGAAGCCATTTTTGCACAAAGTACAGTTTTTCCAATCAAATTTGTCATTAATATTTTTGTTAATAGTATAATGAGTACAGGGGCTGGGAAGATGGCTTATTAGGTAGTGTGTTTGCCATGCAAAGAAGAGAATCGTAGTTGAAATTCCTATTGCCTACATTCAAAACTGGGCATGATGGTTGCAGGTCTGTATTCCTAGTGTTGAAATAGAGATAGAAAGAACTTTGGAGCTCACTGGCCCACAAGCCTTGTAAAATCAGTGAACACATAGAGGACACCAGGTATTAACCTTTGACCTCTACATGCATGTGCCCATAAGCATGCATAGGTGCCTGAACATATGTACACACACACACTCACAAACACACCATATATTATGAATATTCACTGACAATTGTTACCATTCTCTATATAGAAATATAAATCCCAGTTGACATATTTTCAAAAGTGCATTTACTTACTCATTTTATCCAAAGGGTGTTTTCTTAATTTCCTTTGGAAAATAAGTGCTGTTTATAGAAGGTTGGTAAGGCATGATCAGGCTGCCTTAGTTATAGTCATTCATTCTGAAGAAAGAACACACAGAAATATGAAACAAATGCATTAGTAATTTTACTATAGGATGTTGTCAACTGCCCAGAGAGTCCAGCGCTCATGACTGATAGGTCAGTGTTTCACATACTTAATCTGGGATCCATAATGTAAGGAATGCTTGAACGTGCTCATGAGTAATGACTAAGTAATCATGAATTGTGTCCACTTATTTCAATGCATGCTTGGTGTAGGTCCTTTATACTGCACATACCTGATTGTAGTGCATTTAAGAACACAATCAGAGTCTTGATCCTTGTATAATTTGTCTAATGCTACATTTAAAAAAAAACAAAAACGAAGAACTGCATTGAAACAATAATTTTCATAGAGCACAGTCTCGATCACTTCTCTTTACTAAGGAAGTGGGTTGACTAGGCTCATGTGGTCATTTGTGTCTTTGACAAGATGGCTAAGTGATCTGTGGGTTCCACAGAGTCATACCTACATATCTAGCAGTTGGCTGGAGTTCTTGTGTACAAGATCTGAACTCTTCTCTATGGTCTCCTTAGCAGGTGAGCTTAAACTTCTTTCATGGCAAGCAGACTCCAAGAATACAAGAGATAGAGGAGGTGGGTGGGAGAGAGAGAGAGAGAGAGAGAGAGAGAGAGAGAGAGAGAGAGAG
>JADRCD010227492.1:0-11338 GCA_019843815.1 Montemys delectorum
GGCAGAGGCAGGTGGATTTCTGAGTTCAAGGCCAGCCTGGTCTACAGAGTGAGTTCCAGGACAGCCAGGGCTACACAGAGAAACCCTGTCTTGAACCACCCCCCCCCCAAAAAAAGAAATAAATGGAAGAATATAAACACGTCTTTAAATGTTTATACAATGAAAGCTTACAGTTATTCCTGGCTTTACACTGTGCTTTGAAACAGAGTTATGCTTGTAGCGCCCTCTGCTGGGCTTCCCACTCAACAAACTCAACCTAGCAACACTAATTAAATCCAATCAAACTTATGTATCAGTGAAAAATTACTTTTTTGTCTATGAGCATTTTATGATCATTATATAAAAGCTTAACTAGTATTTACTTTAATGAGACTTTATATATATATATCTATTAAGTGGAACTTCAATAGCTGTTCCTCATAAACTAAAGAGTAAATGCAGTCACATGTTTAAGAGTAAATCTAGTCACACAAATCATATACGTATATATGACATGGAAATAGAACTGTCTGGGGACAAAAGGAACAAATAGCATAGAAGAGTGGCAGCAGAAAAATGGGGGGGAAGGTTGAAGGACCATGTACTCCACATATAATATTTGTACCACAAAGTAGAATGTTGCATATGGAGCAGGAGATGGTACAGGGGAGGAAGCACTGGCCACACAATCGCCTGGGCTCACATCTCAAAGCATGTAAAGCGCAGGAGGGTGTGGCGCCCATGTCTAACTCTCCCTAGAGCAGTGGGCAGCCAGCTTGTCTGCACAGCCGCGCTCAAGAGACCTTGCCTCAGTGACTAGGTAGAGAACAGAGGAAGGCTGCTGACCGCTGCCTTAGGCCTCTACACACATGCATGCACACATACAACCACCCACATGGACACACATACACAGCACCCACGCCACTTAGATCCCCATGTACCAAGAAGTTATATGTTCAAAAGTCTGAAGAAACCTTGGTTTTGTTACTACATCTGTCACTTGACAATATTTTCAGGTTCTTAAGACTATTACAATAAAACATCTTAATAAACTATTTTGTTAATTTTTTTTTTTTTTTTTTTTTTTGGTTTTTCAGAAATCCACTTGCCTCTGCCTCCCAAGGGCTGGGATTAAAGGCGTGCGCCACCACCGCCCGGCTTGGTGTCTCTTTAACTTACGTTTATTTTACATTAAGACTTAACAACATAAATTGTGCATACTTATAAGCCCTTATAAATAAGTTTGAAAAGTACCAAGCGCCAGGAGCAATAAAGAAGTAGCTTCCACTTATGGAACATCAGCTGTGAGGAACAGAGAGTTTTATGGTGTCCAGAATTATATATAGTCTAAAAATGAATGAAAGTCAAGTTCACAGCGACGACATAAATCACCTAGGGTGTAGACATATCTTGTTCTGAAGTTCTCTACCGAACAACAGAGAGCAGGGAAGGGCATCCTCCACACAGGGCAGAGTGCAGGGAAGGACGTCCTCCACATAGGGCAGAGAGGGGGTGTCCTCAACACAGGACAGAGAGCAGAGAAGGGTGTCCTCCACACAGGACAGAGAGCGGGGAAGGGCGTCCTCCACACAGGACAGAGAGGGGGTGTCCTCAACACAGGACTTGCCCACTTGTCGGTGCGACAGCTAAGGGGTATGGGTGATGGAGAAGATGTTAGACAAGGACGAGCCGGTCAGTCAAGTGTGAGGTAATACCTTGGACCCTTAAGAGACTGTTTTTATTGTATGCAGCAGCTAGTGGTCCTACTTCATAGTGAGGCAAGGAAACAATACTTGGTTTATGTTACTGAATTAAAAAGTCTATATTTCACATTCCAGGATCATGTTCTAAACGTGTGTATGCACAGGGCTGACCTAATGATATTTCACACTGCTGCAGTGCCCTCAACCACCTCAGCACCCCTGGCCAGTCCTTGCCTTGCACCCTACAAAACTACAATATACACCTAAGTCAGAATTCATTAAAGGCCAACATGTGTAAGCTAAAAGATAACCTATTACTGTCCATGCAAAAGAAACTATGCCATTCTAAATATTTTACGGTAATAGAATAGAATATTTACAGATTCCTTAGAGACAAAATTTAGCTTCCCTTTGCAAGCAACAATGAAAATACGGACACAGTACAAAATTAATGTCTATGATTATACATTACTCAAGTAAAATCTATCTATTTGGTAAAACAGTACTATCAGCAAAGTTTATCATTTAAGAATAGACAATAAGTAATTATAATATTTCCTCTTAGAAAAAATTTGAGTTATTTTTAAACTCGAAACAGTCATATTTTACCAATAATTCATTATTTTGATAAGTATCCTATGCAACAACTTAGAAGACACACATAGCTCTTACCATGATATGTTGTTTAACTGTGATGTGAATGTATTCGTAGCTGATTTCTTTCATCTTATGGCATTATTTTAGAACTGCTTAAGTGAAGTTCTCAGTAGAGAAATAGATCACCAATTAATCAGAGGCTTAGACAAAAATGTAACATAGCCTCTATTATGTAATCAAAAACCTGCATTTTAAGTATAGTGACTTCATGAAGAATATGTTGTGGATTTATTCGACACCAAAAGAGTGAAGAGCACAGCAGCCAAAGCAAGCAGAGGAGGAAGCGAACCAACAAGTGGACTTCCAGGCAAAGTCGCAGTGGAGACAAGAGACAGAGGGAACAGCAGCAGGGATTCCAGACTCCCTTCTGATCCATATTCTGTCTCAAACACACACATTGCCATGAAGTTTTGCAAAAACTGTGATACCCCATTTAGGATGCATCTCCTGTGGGGTACATTCTACAGCTAAAGGTGCCAGAATTTTCTAATATACACGTATATATGTATACATGCATACATATATATAAATATATGTATATATGTGCATACACATATAACATGAGGATAAACACATGGTTAGTAAAATAAATATTAGGGGGAAATTAAAATTTGCTTTTTAAAGCACTGAATATATTCATAGTGAGCATATAACTTACAAACATTTCCTGTGTTGTCAAAGCTGGTAAGTACGTCTTTGACATTCAAGGATCCACTATTATGCCTGCAAAGGAATAAAAGTTTATTTAACATTTCTGAAATAACAGCACTTCTAATTCTTTTTTAAATCTGAGAGTATATTGTGATATACTGAATGCTAATGAACCCTACCATATTACAGTTTTAAAATAATTTCTGCCCACTAGAGGGAGAAGGGGAAAAAAAAACCCTCAGATTGTGGTCTTCAGAGCAGTTCACGTAATGGCATTTCCTGCTTATAATCAACATCTTAAAGTGCTATAATTTGTACAATCACTGCTTAACAGAAAATAACTTATAGTTAACATATAAATACTTAAAGATGAAACTTTTTTTAAAAGAAACAAATCACACAGAAAATTTTAGAATAAAATAAAAACAAAATGAATTAGCCTCCAGAGCTACCCACAGTAACACAGAAGTTGTACTGAGGCAGTGCAACAATTTGCTAACTGGATGCAAGCACTACTGGACCGCCAGGTCTGCAGTCCACTCACCTGCAGTCCTGAACATCAGCAGGCCAAAGTGACTCTCAGTATTTACCTTACTCTTCTTTCTGTCTCTGGTAGCTCAATTCGCTTCACTCAGCCCTTCACAGATTGGGTTTGATTATTTGAATCTTAATAAGGGAACCAAGTGGCAAGAGCTAGAGTTCTAGCACTATAATCTTCTACATGCTCCCTCAGAATTATAGCTGAACCTACTTTAGTGTTTTGATTGTGTTTTGATTGTTTAAAATATATTCATCAGTAAACCACTGGACATGCATTTTATCAATACTACCTTAACTTCATCATTAAAATTTAATACAAATAGGGGCTAGAATGTATATATAATTACATATATCAAAATGTAATTACATATATCAATAGAATAGTAATTATATTACTCTTTTCAGAAAAAGGCAGCTCTTATTTCTCTCCTATCATTTCTCTGTCAGCAAGACTGAGGTTACATAAAGTTGTCTGCAATCATAGCTAACTGAATAAACACTGGGCACAAAAGTACCATAGTCCAAAGAGATAAAGTCACCAGGCAGAAATCAAAGCGTCCTTACCGTACTGTGGTGTGTATATACTTGCCTCAGTGAACATACAAGTTAATTACACTAACATTATTGAAACTGTAATATATGCAGTTCTAACATCTAAAACGCAGGATGGGGCATGACATGGCTCAGAACACAGCATGTTCCAAAACATATCAGCCGTATATGATTCCTTTGAAGATAATAAAACATCAATATCCTAATGAGCAGAGATAATCAGTAAACATTTTGGTACACACTCTTCAAATCTGTTCTCTACACTTGGATAAAGATTGTTGTGCAATTCATGTTTTTTATAATGTATCATAGTTTCCAACATCCAGTAAAATGCTGTTACATAATTTTAAGAACTGTTCAAAAGTTCAAAGAGCAACTGTGAATGACTGTGACTATCTGCACCACAGTTATTGAACACCAATTTCAGGTTGGATTTTATCATCTGGGTCTATTACACATACTATTGTAGTGGAAACAGTTGTAGAATATCATCAAACCTGTTTCTGATGACTTCATTACCAAACAACAACAACAACAACAGAAAGCCTGTAACCCAGCATTCAGAAAGCAAGGTTCGGGGCCTTCTTGGCTGTGTGGAGAGGTTGAATCCAGCCTGAGCTGGAGACCCTTTCTCAAAAAAAAAAAAAAAAAAAAAAAAAAAAAAAGTGAAAGCAGAATCCCTGGATTTCTTTATGGCCTAAGAAAGTCATTCTGATTCTTTCTCTCCCCTCCTCTTGTCTGTTTTCCTTCACCCTTTCTCCCTCCTTCTCCCTCCCCCAATCCCTTTAAAGAACACCATCAGGATAAAGCATTTGAAATTAAATCTGAGGCAAGAGCGTGTTGTAAGTGGTGGATTGAATGAAAATGGCTCCCTGGGCTCATAGGGTGTGGCACTTTTAGGTGTGGCCTTGTTGGAATAGGTGTGGCTTTGTTGGGTAAAGTTTATCATTGGGGGTGGGCTTTAAGCTTTCAGAGGCTCAAGCCAGGCCCAGTGTCACTCTCTCTTCCTGCTGCCTGTAGATCAGAATGTAGAACTCTCAGACACCTCTGTGCCTGCTTGTCACTATGCTTCCAGTCATGCTGACAAAAGACCAAACCTGGGAACTGCCAACCCCAACTAAATGCTTTCTAAGAGTTGCCATGGTCATGATGTCTCTTCATAGCAATAAAATTCTAAGCCATGGTGTAACAATTTCCTCTGAGACTGAAACAATGGGTTCTGCATTCTTTAAACAGCAAAGTAAACAACCAAAAATCCAAAATAGCTTCTGGGACTCCCTGAAACAGGAGTAAGCAGGAAGGAATTTGCCAGAATAAGCCAAAAAATAAAAAAATAAAAAAATGGCTGCACTTCAGAGAAGACAGACAAGCTGCCAAGAAGACTGAAACCAGCCCAGCTGCCAAAAAGACGCACAAAGCAGCTAAGATGCTGGGAATAGGTTTCGACCAAGTGAAGAGCCTGGAACCCACACTCTCCAACCTGCCAAGCTTACAGGCTGCACAGTAGGCTCCAGGTCCTCAGCTTCTGTGAGCTGTCACCCATCCTGGTGTAGGTTTTTGGTGATGCTGCTGTCTTCCCATTCCTGCTCCTATATGTAACCCCAGTACATGTCACTGGCTCACCAAGCTGGACTTTGGTCTCTCAGGGGCTCTCTATCTTGGTTGAGCAGACATGTGTGCATATTCCCAGGAAAAGTTTTGTCACACAACATAATTGGCACCTGAAAAAGGACAGCACAAAAATTACAGAAGAGTTGGAGAGAAGTGAATGCATTTGGTCCTAGCTATGTAGCAAGGCCATATGACAGGCTGCGAAGCCTGAGTGAGGAGAGTCCATGGAGAACATTCCAGTTGAGTTGTCCTTTCCTGTAAAGTGTTAGTGTGCCTTTGTGCTATGACAGCAGCTGCTGCTTCTTGCTTTGGGTACTGAGACAGGCGATAAGGCTGAGCCATCAGGATTAGGAGTGACTGTGGGAGGAATCCCACCCAGGGTGGCAGCCATCATCTATGTGATGAGGTGGCATGCCTACTTGATGAGTGGAGTCCACCACAGGAATATGGAGTTGCCCTGAAAACAGTTAAAGGTTTAGAGGAAGTCTTGAAGTCTTTAAGATTAGCTAGCATACAGGGTTGAGATTGCCAATAGGCAGAGGTTACCTGACCTATGTGTGTAGTTAGAAATTCATCTGAGGCTGAGATGTTTGTGGAAAGGAACAATTGCAAAAAAAAAGGGAGATGCAGCAGCCTCCTCTGTGTTAGCCTCTATCCAACCTGAGGCTGGAAGGTAAACCAGAGGACGAGAGAGCTGGCAGCTTGCTGCGTCTTAAGGCTTGTGGACAGGAGCGAAAACAAAGTACAAGTTAAGTTCATGCTCAAAAGCCCTTCCAGGGATTCAAGAACTTGGAATGCATGGAAAGATTCAGAGAGTGGGGCAGAGGAGAACACGGTGAAAGCAATAGCAGATACCCCACAGGTCCAATTTGATAAGAAAAAAATTCGAGGACAATCTTTAAGATGGGGGCATTAACAATGGTATAACGCAAGGATCTGTGGTAATGATTCAGCACCTGAGCTGTTGGAATTAGAGAAGACTTTTTTTTTTTTTTTTTAAAGCAAAGGGCCTGTTACAGCCTGGCTTGTGCAGCTGTGGGAAACCAGAGCAGATGGGTCCAGTCTGACTGCTGTGGAGGCAGAAAAACTGAGATCTATAATTATCCATCCCTCCTTAAGGCAAAGGCTACACATAACATGAGATACTATGAGGAAATAAGTCCCTAATAGACCAGCTTATCAGAGTCTTTAGTGTGGAGAGCTTTGGGGCAGCTTCTAGAAACTTGGCAGGAATTTGACATTGGGCCAAGACAAAGAAGTAGGCTCCAGGCAGGAATCTGACTTTGGGCTAGGACAGGGCAGTAGGCTCAAATATCTTGGTCATCCTGATAAGCTCCTAGAAACAGTGTTGCGGGACTTTGTTTATTGCCTTGTTTGCTCCTTGACTGTTTGTGTTTAATGCCTTGCTTGTTCCTTAGCCCAGAACTGAACTTATTATTTGCATGTACTTAAAATGGTATAAAAGCAGACTGGGAAAAAATAACCTGCTTCAGCCTTAGAACAGGCTGGGGTCAGGCTACAGTGTTTTCAAATTGTCTTTTTCCTTTTTAATCCTTGCTCCCTCCCTGGAGCTGGCTTCATCACCTTAGGAACACATGGTAATCTCCAGCTGAAGTCCCATAAATGAACAGAAATGGAGAAAGAGCTGGCACTACTGAGGGAGGTGGGAGGAGCCAGCACTACTGAGGGAGGTGGGAATTTGAGAAGTTGTATGTGGATCTCAGTTCAATGGGCCACACAGAACTATGTTCACAGGAGAACTAAGGAAAAAGTTGATTCGAGAAGGACCTAGAGATTCGTATGAAGCCTTAGTAGCTTTGCTGAGACCCAGGATGGGACAGTGAGGTCTTTATGAAGTAGGAGAGGTTTTGGCAGATCTCGGTGACTTACATGATATAGAGAGGGGCTGTGAAGTGAGAGAGTGGCCTGGAGGAGATGAAAAATGGTAAACACAACAAATGTGACTAGAATTGTGTCAAACTGATAGTACTAATAGTAAGCCAACTTCTGTCCTTGTGAGTCTTTGGAAGGCCTTAAAGGCTGACCAATAGCTCACCAAAGAGTTAGAAGAAACAAGACAAAGAAACAGTAGTTTCCCCACTATTATGGAAGAAGAAGGTGTCTGAGGGTGGGAGCCACCCAAGACGCTCCTCTGATAGGGTAGCCAAGGTTGTCCAAAAGTGCAGGTCATACATGGCAACCAGAGAGGTCATGTTGAGTTACTGATTTATTGGTCACCCACTAATGTTTAAACACTTGTGCTTTGCTGGACACTGGAATTGAATGTACCTTAATTCATGGCAACCCCCAAAAGTATCTCTGTGAGGTTAAACGAGAGAAGGAAAGCACCCACACAGTACTGAGGTCAGCACAAAGCTCTACTAGAGGCAAAACCTACCAGGCTATCCCCAAGAGAAGAAAGAACAACCCCACCAAGGCACTTCTGCTCCATAAGATGTTGTGGGTACACTGCTCAGCTGAAGTAAGGGTCAGATGACCTCTGACCATTTACCTGAAGGGGCTGGCTCCCACATGGGTTGGAAATTCATCTTGAACTTAGTTAGGTTTTCCATTGCTATGAATAGACAACATGACCAATGCAAATCATATAAAGGAAAACATTTAATTAGGTGCCTTACAATTTCAGAGGTTCAGTCCATTATCATCATGGTGGGAAGAATAACAGTGCCCTGGCAGGCATGGTGCTGGATGAGTCAAGAGCTCTACATCTTGACTAATGGGCAGTAGGAGACTGAGACGCACTGGGTGCAACTTAAGCACATATGAGACCTCAAAGCCCAGCCACAGTGATACACTTCCTCCAGCCAGGCCTCACTTCCTCCAACAAGGCCACACCTCCTAATAATGCCCCTTCCTATGGGCCAAGCATTCAAACACATGAGTCTACGGGGGCCATTCCTATTCAAACCACCATAGTGCCCTAGTGACTCCACCTTGGACCAACCTAACACTCCTATCTAGGGTGAGCAAACGTGTGTACCACTTCCCTAGGAAACACTCTGTCATACAACAGTAGAATAGAAAAACGGTGTGCATATTACATACCATTAAAAGTTACAGCCAGGACGTAGGATAACTTAAGTAAATGCCTACATTAAAAGTCTATACTAGGCTGGGCAGTGGTGGCGCACGCCTTTAATCCTAGCACTTGGAAGACAGAGGCAGGCGGATTTCTGAGTTTGAAGACAGCCTGGTCTACAGAGTGAGTTCCAGGACAGCCAGGGCTACACAGAGAAACCTTGTCTCAAAAAAGCCAAAAAAAAAAGTCCATACTATTCAAGGTTACTACTGCAGCTTCCCTGACACACAGCTGGTCCTTGACGAAAGCACTGTGGTATTTTTAAGTTGTAGAAGGGTGGGGAGACAGGAAGTCAAATCTCACGATTCTACTTATAAAAACATGGATATTTAGCCAGGCAGTGGTACACTCTCCTTTAGTCCCAGCAACCTGGAGGCAGAAGCAAGTGGATCTCTAAGTTAGAGGCCAGCCTGGTTTACAGAGCAAGTTACAGGACAGCCAGGACTACACAGAGAAACCCTGTGTCAAAAACCAAAAATAAACAAAATTCTTTCAACACAACTGGTGGAGAGAACACTCAATGTTCCCAACACAAGGAAACGGCTGATGTCTGAGTTGACAATAAGCCTGATCATTGCAAACACAGGATCTCCTCAGGCATTGGTTGGCTTGCTCATGGGGGGCTGCTCTTGGCTACATTGCCCCCTTACCTAACTCTGGTACCTGGAAGGCCCCCGGAATGGGGCAAGCTGGAAAGTCCCGGAATTTTAGTTAGTGGGGTCAGGGTGTCCTGAGAGTTCAGTACAGGGAGGGGTAGATCATCTAATCTTGTTCTTACAGGTCTTATCAGTTATTTTATGTTCTGGTCAGCTTTTAGTTCAGCCCAGCCCCACTGACCTTTAAAAACTTTGTTTTTCTTATACAAGCAGATGTCTCTACTATAGGTAGTTTTGGCTTATTATTTCTTTCTCAAAAGTCTTGTTTTTACCTTTATTTCTACATTTCCCCTTTTGCTTTGGCATAATTTTAATCTTAAAATCATAGCTCAATCTCATCACTGGTGACAATGATGGGCTTATACTGCTGTCTTAACATCATTATCTGCATTGTATCAATACATTCTCTAATCTTAGCTAAATTGTCTTTGACCTTTCCTGAGTGGTCTATATAAAAACAACACTCTTCTTTTAGTGCTGCACATAAACCTCCTTCTTTGAGAAACAGCAGTTCTAGTCCCCTTCTATGCTGTAAGACCACTTCTGAGAGGGAGGTCAGCTAACGTCTTTTCTATTCTCTCTATATCCAAGTCAATGGCAGCTCTTAGTTCTCCATATGCTTTGTACTATAAGATAATAGCACATGATCCTGTAGCTGCCCCTGCAACTCTCAAACTCAGTCCCAATATAGCTGCCAAGGTGACCCCTAACTCTCTTTTGTGTCTTACTGAGTCTCTAGCACCAGGACCCCAATAATCCAGCACATCTTCATAAGGGAGATATAACAACCTGGGCTGCCTGGGAGATTATGTAGTTCTTCAACTCCACCAGAAATCCAAGAATAGCTGGGCAGTGGTGGCGCACGCCTTCAATCCTAGCACTTGGGAGGCAGAGGCAGGTGGATTTCTGAGTTCGAGGCCAGCCTGGTCTACAGAGTGAGTTCCAGGAGAGCTAAGGCTACACAGAGAAACCCTGTCTAAAAAAAAAAAAAAGAAAGAAAGAAAGAAAGAAAGAAAAAAAAAAAGAAAGAAAGAAAGAAAGAAAGAGAAAAAAAAAGAAATCCAAGAATGACTGAACAATAGAGAATATATGGGAAGCCTAACACAGCTTCCAAAAATATTGCCAAATGATAGAGACTGCTGTACACCTGGACAGTTCTCACTTCAAAATGTTGGAGCATCAATCTTCAGCTTTCTGGCCCATGAATGTCTGACAGACAAGAGATACAGGAATATTAAGGACTTGCCTACTCTGTCTTGGCACATATAAGCTGTCCTAGGCCTGTGTGTCCTTTTTGGACAGTATTGTCTGCAGATGAAGAGGCAGGAAATAAAGGTAAAAACAAGACTTTTGAGAAAGAAATAATAAGCCAAAACTACCTACAATAGAGACATCTGCTTGTATAAGAAAAACAAAGTTTTTAAAGGTCAGGAAGGCTAGGCTGAACTAAAAGCTGACCAGAACATAACCTGTAAGAACAAGATTAGATGATCTACCCCTCTCTGTAATGAACTCTGAAAACAACGTTTTAAAGTAAGAACTGTCCAGGTGTCCAGCAGTCACTATCAATTGGCAATACTCTTGGTAGCCATGTTAGGCTTCCCATATATTCTCTATTATTCAGTCATTCTTGGATTTCTTTTTTTTTTTTCCTTTTCTTTCTTCTTTCTTTCTTTCTTTCTTTCTTTCTTTCTTTCTTTTTTGTTTTTTGTTTTTTTTGAGACAGGGTTTCTCTGTGCACCCTGACCCCACTAACTAAAATTCCAGGACTTTCCAGCTTGCCCCGTTCCAGGGGCCTTCCAGGTACAAGAGTTAGATAAGGGGGCGAATGTAGCCAAGAGAAGCCCCCTTGAGCAAGCCAACCAATGCCTGAAGAGATCCTTTGTTTG